>CATIWR010260752.1:0-66708 GCA_949677035.1 Omphalea diandra | reverse complement strand
ATATATATAATATATATTATATATATATATTTATATATATATATATTTTTATAAAATATATATTTAAAAATTTATATATATATATATATATATATATATATATATATATATATATATATATATATATATATATATATATATATTTCATATGAATTCATGAAATTTTATCATTTATAGGATATTGGTTAATATATGAATTATAATAATAAAAAAACATAAAAGTCACGTATTTAACTTTTGTCTACAGATTTACCTAAAAATATAATTTTGTTAGCAATACTTACCTACAGATTACAGACAAAACAATATAACAAATAAATTTTAAAAATAATTACAAATACCTACGAATTTAACTAAGAAGGTAAATATTTATTTATGCATTTTGCTATAGCATATTCTATTAATACATATTTACCTATTCATCATAAAAAATTTTACTTATGAAAATAATGACAAGATAATTACTTAAATCGCCTCTACAAATTTTTATTTGCTTATGAAATTTTTTGTTACCTATGAAAATATTTTGTCGGTAAAAGTTACCAACTAGCGACCGAATCTGCCCATAATATGCAGGTGAATTACAATTATCTATATTATGTTTATGTCTACGTACTAAGATTTTCATAGTAAGCTGTGAATTTTTATAGTGCCTCAAATTTCGGAAATTCAGACACCCATTCTTATGTTTTGACCTGCTTGACACATGTTTCGTCACGTCCATGTCAATCTGTGTGACAAATGCTTGTCTATCCTAGCATGTTCTAAGAGAAGTCTCAAAGTTGTAAGATTCCACATTCAGAACAAACAAAAGAATTCAAGGTTGTGTATAATGTTTGGCCATGCCACCTAATGTTTTAGGCCTTTGGGTTGGGTACACTTAAAAAAAAAAAAAAAAAGAGATTAGTAATGAATTGTTTTTTTATGTTAGTAGTTTGCTCTTGCTAAAAGAAATTAGCAATGAATTTAACATTTTATTATTAAATTAGCAACAGGTTGAAACCCATTGCTAAATTGATAACAAAATAGAATGTATTGCTAAATCAGCAACAAATTAGAATCTCTTACTAATTTAGCAATGAATTTCATTCTTTGACTAGTTATAAAACATTTAATTTTTTAAATGAAATATTTCATAGCCTATGACCTAAACTATAATTTATTTTTTTAAAAAAATTCGTATTTAATTGCAATTCATTAAAAGAAAAACTACATATAAAATTTTATTTAACAAAGTATTAGTACATAAGAAAAAGAATAATCTATATATAAAGTATGAGTATAAAAATGATAATTTATACATAATGTATGAGTACATAAAAAGATATGTAAAAAATAAACAAAATTAATGTTAGATTAGATCCTCCATATTGTTACAGTCGCATGCAGAGTCGCTATGATCAGAAACATTTGGAAGAAGATCTGCAATCGCTTAATGAGGAGATGAAATCTGAGATCCAGAAGAGAGTTCTTCTTATATCTATGCAAGGTATAAATGCCTCTAGATGTGTGGACGGTCTAGATGCCTTAGCATCGATGGAAGGTACAAATGCCTCCAAATATGCAAAAGAGATCAAATCGACAGGTTCAAATGGGGTTGCAAATCAGTGGAATGTAGTGCTTGATTAATAAAATCATCAAATAGTCTCTTGATTAAATGACTGAGATACTCTACCACGATCAAAAATCACCTCCGGCTGATGTGAAATCGTGGGAGTAATCAAATCCTCTCATCACCGTATTCTTAGTATCTCAATGATCTGCCATTCAACAACATCATGCTCAATTTTGAGGCCATTCTATCTTATAATAATGGATGGAAACTCCTAATCAAGAATTAGAATAAAGATAAGATTTTATCACTTTATATAATAAATAGAATCTTTGTGCCGTCAAGAGAAACATTGTCATCATTTCGTTTTATACTTCACTTTTGTATGAAAGTTTTAAAAAGAAAGTTAATAAGGGTGAAATAATGGATGAAATAATGAAAAATAATTAATTTAATATTGTTTAGGAGTTTTAAAAAATAATATGGAATTGGTTTAAAAAAATAACAGAGTTAAACAAATCAATAAAATTAATTTTGTTTGAGAGTTTTAAAATATAAAAGGAAGAGAAGTGCTAGATACATTCTCTATATTATATTCTCTTTATTATAATGACACGTGACATTATTTAAAATATGAATTTTCATTGCACTCTTAAGAATAATATGATTTAAAATATAAATTTTCCTTGCAATTGAAATATGTAACAATAATACTGGTTACATGTCATTATAATAGAGATAAAATAAAGAGAAAGTAATGTAAGTGAAAGTATCTAACACTCTTCATAAGTGGAAGGGAACTAAAAAATATCAAATTGACAATTATATCCTACATGCATACATATACTTCTAAGACTATGAATGAATTATGATAATTAAATTTTATATAAAATATAAGTCAAGATACAAAAATCCCTCCACTTAAAATTTACACTGTAAAAAACTAAAAAAAAAGTGTTCTCAAAATATAAATTCAAAAGTCATATAAAATTCTATAGCATAAAATAAGCACAAACTAATTAAAAAAAATTAATTAACATCTTGGTAGAGTAGAAGAACCAAACACTATTTGTTTGTTATTGAAGATAAAGAATTATTGTGCGCTTGTTGGTATTTATATTTAGGTTCATTTGGGTACTTAATAATTATTAAATATTATCAAGATTATACTTGTCTTATGATATATTTTGTTTTTAATATCTTTTTCTATTTTATTGTCTACCTTTCAAATTGAAAGTTAAAGAAAAACGAGTTTAAGAAATTAACGAATGTGAACAATTAACTTCTATTAATTTTTTCCTCTTATTAAAAATGTACTCCTAAACAAAGTTAATTATTAGCATTCATTTACATTTATAAAGACTAGATTTGGAGCATGTTTAGCATTGTTGTTGAAAAAATTTTATTTTGAGACAAAAGTACAAAAGATTCTCTCTTCTAATTGATTATAACTTTTTCAATATGAATTTTATGAGTAAGATTTTGAAAAAACTTATTTTTGAAACTTTTATCCATAACAATTTTTTTTAGTTATAAAACTTATGTAAAAAAAAAAATCTATAATCAGAAATGAGAAAAAATCTCTTGTATTTTTTTTGATCTCAAAATTACATTTTTTCAATAGTAATGCCAAACATGCTTTTGGCATAGGATTAAGCAGCTTGGACATACTAATTAGTCAAACCATTTGGCACAATAACGCTTTCTTAGACCTTTATCTATTTATTTTATAAAACCATCTTATTGGATTCATTAATTAATTAATTGTAGAAGTCATGAAGGGTATGCTAGAAGGCTTAAAGCTGGAGCCACAAGGAGAGGCACGCTTCTAGAAAAGCCATATGTTTGCAGCATGCCTCATAATATCTCACTGACATAATATTTGTTTCTAACAACCTTATACCTTTTTTTTTTTGCAATAGTTAGTTATATAGATTAGTGTGTAAATGAGTTAAAGTAACTCATACTTTTCTTGAAGAGCTAATATTTCAATGTAGATAACCCATTTTCTTATACTCTAACACTCAACAAATTAATAAAATTTGTTCTTAAACACCATATACAACTCTTATATCAGTTTGTACATGGAATCAAAGCAGGCTTGAAAACCTTGCCAAAACAACTATTAATCGTTCATGGAGGAGATTGGAGACAACTCCACTAGTGGCAACATAAGAGCCATAACAAGGGTCATTAAGGAAGTAACTTACAGCTCTAATGGAGATTCATTTTTGCTCTATAGCTCGGATCATCCTGGGATGAATTTGGTGTTTATACCACTCAATGGAAATAACTTTCTTAATTAGAGTCATTCCATGAAGATTGCACTAAGTGTAAAGATGAAGTTGGAATTCATAGAAGAGAGAATCAAATAGCTATAAGAAAGGGCACCCGAATTTGAGTAATGGACTAGGGTAAACTACATGATTACCTTTTGGCTTTTAAACTCAATCTCGAAGGACATAGCTGAGGCATTTCTTTATACATCTTCAACAAAGGAATTATAAGATGAGATTACTAAAAGGTTTGGGGAAAGCAATGGGCCTCTTTTGTACCTGCTATAAAGGGAAATTAGCTCAATCAGTCAAGGGAATGAGTAAGTTGCAAAGTATTATACTAGGCTAAAGAAGCTCTGGTATGAGCTTACATGTTTGATGCCTATACCAGTATGTACTTATTGGTTAACTAAAGAAATAACAGATCTCACCTCCTTCAATAGACTCATGCAATTTCTTATGGGTTTAAATAACTGCTATGATCATGTTAAAAATTAGATTTTGGTAATGGATCCCCTTCCTTCTGTTAATTGAGCTTGGGGTATGGTGATGTCATTAAAGCTAATGCTCTGCTAGCCAAAACACAAGCTGAAAATACAACACAAAAGAAAGAATTAGGGCATAAAGCTAGGCATAATAGGACAAATGGAAAAAGGGATAAGGAAAACAAGTTTTGTGAACACTACAATGTCAAAAGCCACTTGAAGGAATCCTATTTTAAGCTCCATGGATACTTAGATTGGTATAATAAGCTTAAAGATCAGTAGAGGAAGACAACAAGCAAAAACTCAGTATATATGGATGAAACTCCATTGGATGCTCGAGGGGAAGTGAATGGAGGAGAGAAGATTCACTGGGATAATTTAGTATAACAAGAGTTGATCAATCTTGTGAAAAGAAAATTAGCAGCAAAGGTCAATCATGTCAGTTTTGCTAAAATTTACAACTATATAGGTAATCTATTTATGCTTTATCATGCTTTACATATTACATTACTTACTATTGATTTGTTAGAACCTAGAAAATGGATGTTAGATACCGGGGCTACTAATCATATGTATGTAGAGGATGACTTATTTGACAAACTCAACCTTACTAAAAGACCTTTACCAATTCACCTACCTGACAATTCCATTAAAATGGTTAATCATACCATTGATTTGCATCTGAGTGATAATTTGCTTCTTAAAGATGTCCTTTATATTCCTTGTGTTGAGTTTAATTTGTTGTTAATTAGTAAATTGGCTAAGTCAGTAAGACTAATAACCAAATTTTAACTTGACCACTGTATTCCATAGGACCTGTAGACTGATTAAGCCTTAGCTATAAGAAAGTTAATAGGCAACCTTTATGTTATAGACTATAGTTGTTTTAAGAATAAAAAATATTATGCAAAAAGTAATCTTGAGAATCTCAATTACCTTGCTAGAGCTTGTAATGTTGATATTAATGAAAATGACTTTTATTTTATGGCACAAATGGTTCAGCCATCTCTCATAAAATGATGTGAAACATATTGATTTATTGGTTAATTTGCATGGTCATGATCTCATAGGGTGTGAAATTTGTTACAAAGCTAAACAACTAAGGTTACCTTTTCCTCTAAGCTCCATAACCACTACCAAAGCATTTGAATTGATCCACTTAGATCTTTGGGGCCATATCAATAACCTGCTATAAATGGAACACATTATGTGCTTATTATGGTTGATGACTACATTAGAGCTACTTGGACATATTTGATGAGAACCAAACACTAAGCCTTATCCTTTTTCATTCATCTATTCCATCAAGTCCAAAATAATTTTGAAAAAAATGATTAAAGCAATTAAAACATACAATGGTACATAATTCATTAACCATGATTTTTCGAAGTTTCTTTCACAAAATGGCATCATTCACTAAAGAACATACATTTACACACCACATCAGAATGGTGTAGTGGAAAGAAAACATAAAAACTTATTTTAAGTAGCCATGGCTTTATTGTTTCAATGCAATTTACTTATTAAATTTTAGGATCATGCCATCTTAATGGCAACTTACCTTATTAATAAACTTCCCACTGCCATTTTAGACTATAAAATGCCCTATGAAATTTTTTTATTGCAAATCACCAACTTATAACAACCTTAGAACCTTCAGATGTTAGTGGTTTGTAACAAATACATATCCACATGAATAGAAATTTGACCAAAAAGCTTTTAACTGTGTCTTCATTGGATATAGCCTTAGTCATAAGGCATATACGGTATACGATTTAGAAAATCTTGAAATATATATCTCTCGAGATGTGGTCTTTCAAGAAGCAATTTTTCCATTTAAAAATAATACCCCAGTGTCCTCATCATCTAGTGTGTTACCATTACTTGTATCAAGTTTAGAAAATCCTTTAACCGCCTCTACTAATGAACCTTTACAAACTAAAAGTAACTCTAACCCTATATAGAAACTGGCATTTCTTCATCTTATTGACTTGAATGTCCAACACCATAACAACCCACTATTCAAAAGAGCACTAGAACCAGAAACAAACTAGCTTGGCTAGGAGAATATGTTACTAATGTTACACATGGTTTTTCCAATACTATAACTGAACACCTTTATCTAGCCATAACCTTTCATCCTACTTACTATCATCCTCACCAAAATCCCAAGTTTACTCTACATCAAATAAGGCATTTTTAGCTAATATGTTTAATGTTAAAAAGCTAACTTCTTTCAAACAAGCTAGTAATAGTGCAAAGTGGATGCAATAATAAAGTTTGAAATTGAGGCATCAGAGAGGAACAATATATGGGAGTTAACCCCTTTGCCACCAAGAAAGAGAGCAATTGGCTCAAAATAGGTGTACAAGTTAAAACTAAGACCAAATGGAATTGTAGACTGATACAAAGTAAGACTAGTGGTAAAAAGGCACCACCAGATTAAGGGCATTGATTACTTTTATAGTTTTTCACCAGTAGCAAATTTTGTTATAAGTAGAATCTTTTTGGCACTCTTAACTCAGAGATCTTAACCCATTCATCATTTAGATATAAACAATGTCTTTTTACATTGAACTTTAGATGAAGAAGTATGCATGATTCGACCAGAAGGATATACAAGTAGAAAAGGACAAGTCTGCAGATTGAAGAAGTCTTTTTTGGGACTAAAACAAACATCACAATAATGGAACACACAACTATGTTAGAAACTCAGGGTCTATGGCTTAAAACAATCTTTGAATGATCATTACCCCTTCATCACCCAAACATCTTAATCTTTTTTTGCTCTTCTGGTCTATGTTGATGGTTTGCTTATTATAGGGAATTCAGAAACTGAGATAGCTTTAGTGAAACACTACCTTTCACCATAAAAGAACTTGGGTATGCAAAATATTTCCTTAGCTTGAAGATTACTAGAAGAGTAGATGGTACAACCATAAACCAAAGAAAGTATATTTTTTTATATTTTAATAGAAACTGGTATGTTAAGAGTAAACCCAACTTTTACACCTTCAATAAAAGGTCTCAAGCTAACCAACAGTCAAGGAGAACTTTTTCCAAATACCAAAAGATATAAAAGGCTTATTGGAAGATTACTCTACTTGAATATAACTAGGCTTGACATCATTTTCATTATTCAATTTGTTGGTAGTCCATGTAAAACACAATAGGACACAACTATGCATTTGTTATAATATCTTAAAAGGTGCCCTTATATCAGTCTTTATTACTCTAGTGATAATGCTACAACTTTTAAAGGTTATTGTGATGTAGATTAGGCATCATGTCTCGACATAAGAAGACGACTCATCGGGTTTTATATTTATCTTGACACCTCATTAATATCTTAGAAGATAAAGAAACAAACCATTATCTTTCGATCATTTGCTAAAGAAGAATATCGAAGTTTAGCCTCAGCCATATGTGAACTTCAGTGGATATCATATATTCTCAAAGATTTTGGTATTGATATGGTGTGAAAACAAAGCTACGATACACATCATAGCTAACCCAATCTTCTATGCGAGAATATAATACCTTGATATTGATTGTCACTTAGTTCAAAAGTAGTACAAGAAGGAATTTATCATACTCAAACACATTATCTTTTTGCAACAACCTACGGATGCGTTCACCAAAGCCTTAATTGGGCCTCAATTTCGCTCACTCATTTCCAAGTTGGGTTTGATAGATGTTCATCAAATGCCAACTTAAGGGGGATGTATAAAGTATGATTGAACTGCAGTAGCTGAAAAAAAAAGGTAACCTAGAAGGCTTGAAGCTGGAGCTACAAGGAGAGATACACTTTTAGAAAAGCTAAGCATTTGCAGCATGCTTTAACTTATCTCACTGACACAATATTTATTTCTAACAACCTTATATCTCTTTTTTCTTTTTTGCATAAGAAAACATCAAAATAGTGGCAAAAAATAGTGATAGACACAAATCCATTACTATTTTTTGATGGAATAGCAACAACGATAAATCTATAATGGACAACTTGAAGAAATTAGCAATCGAGATGAATTCATCAGCAATCGATTGGTAATGTGTACATTTTTCTTGTGATGCGAAATATAAGAAGAGATTAGCAAAGGATTAATGAGGGATTATTTTAGAGATGGACAAGTAAACCATCATTAAATGAATGATGTAATTGGATTTTAGACCAGTGATGATAAGGTTCATCAGTATTGTATGAATAGAGATAACGACGAACCTATTCGTATCTTTAATATGGTAAAGGGGTGTTTTCCCTTCCCTAGTACAGTTCCCTAATTACTCTTTCTATGTAGCTCTCTCTCTCTCTCTCTCTCTCTCGATTTCACTCTCTATGCATTTCTCTCTCTCTCTCTCTCTCTCACTACCCTTCGCATTAGACTTCTTGATTTCCCTCTTCACCTTTGACTTCTCAATTTCCCTCTATTTTAGATTAGTTCCTTGTATTTGTAGGCTGAGGGCTACGATTAGCATTAGTGGACATTATCAGAGGTAAGAGGTAAGTGTTTCGACTTTTTTTTTATGAATTTTTGTTAGCTTAGTGAAAAAATTGCATGGAATACGTTATTTTTTGTTGAAAGTTGTATTTTGTTACTTTTTTAGGGTTTTGATATTTTTGGGTTGTGGTTAGCATTGGATTTGTTTGATTTATTTTTGATATTTAGTTTAAATTGTTTCTTATGTAGCAAGAATTGATTTTTTTATATTTTTACATTTTTTTTTATTTTGGGTTTTTCTTATGTTGGAAGAATTCTATTTGAGGGTATTTTTGGTTTTGGGTTATGTTAATTTTTTTACGATTTTCTGTTCTTGTTTGGGGGAAGATTTAGGATTATGTTAATTTTGTTGAGGTTGTGTTAATATTGTGAATTTGGAAAACAACAACTTGCAAGGTCTCAATTTGCCTAAGTTATACACTGCCTGATGTATAGGCATTTTCTATTTTTGCCCAAGTTATAGAATATATTATGATTCCCTATAATAAGTTACAAAAATATAAAGAGAGTATATTTTTTATTTTTTAAATTTTTTCGAGAACGATATGTATATAGATGATTGTGTATATTAGTATTTTTTTTCTAGTCACTTTGAGATTTATGATGATGCTTTGATTATAAATATGATGCTTTGATTATATTGTTATCATTGCCAAAATGAAATAAAGCCTTTGTAAAGACAAAAAGGATATATTTTAAAAATTAATTATAAATATACAGATTTTTGTAGTATTTAATAAAATATATTTTTTAGTTTGATTCATAGAAAAATTATTAAAATTTAATATATTAAAAATATTGATAAACAATGTAATATATTATAACAAAACTTAGAGACTTTAGTACTTCACCCAAGAAAAAATGAAGCAAACACAACAAAGAGAATGAAAAGGAATCCTTTTTCTTTATATTCTTGAAAGGGAATTAAAATTTTTTACTTCTTATGAATTAAATTTTTTTACTTCTTCATATTCTTGAAAGGGAATGAAAAGGAACCGTTTTCTTTATATTCCCTTTTTTTTTAAAAAAAAATTAAACAATAAAGTACAATTGTAACTAATTCATCCTTTACTCCTTTTCCTTCTTCTTGGATTACTTCTATCTATATATAGTGTAAGAGTAAAACTATTTTTTTTGAAAGCTTTTATAATATTATTCTTAAAAGTAAAATTTTTATGCATTTAGTTTGTATATTTTTATATAGAAAGTATAACAATTTTATTTTAAAATTATTCATTAACCTTAAAAAGTGTATTAGACTTAATATAGCTTTCAAATCTAGTATTTTGAGTTAATTCAAGCTCTTTACAAATACATATCTATTGGTCTTTTAGTTGTATACTTAAGAGCTGGCAGATTTGTTAGTAGATTGCATTTTTGGTTTAGATATGTTTTGCAACCATAAAGTATGTATGTGTCGTTATTGTAAGTATTTATTTATAGAAATATATTATTTATTATAATTTATCGGTTATTTGGTGACCCGAGGAGAACTAGGGGTGAAGAATTTATCGAGGAATTGCAGAAGTTTGAATTTGATTATTTTATTTGTGTTGATTGTGAATGATTTGTAAGAAGGCTTATTATTGTTTGCCTATTAATTCTACTTTTGATTTAGTAGTATAATGCTTCTGTGTTTTATAAAGCTTTTATCTAAATGCTAGTGGATTATTAGGTAATTTTATTTTTATAATTAATGATTGATGTTAGATGTGTGATTTGTCATGTATTTGGTGACCTAAGGGGAATTAGGGGTGAAGGATTTGCCGAAAAACTGTAAAAGTGTGAATTTGATTATTTAATTTTTATTGATTATGAATGATTCGTAAGAAGTCTTATTAGTGTTTGCCTATTAAATTTGCTTTTGATTTGGTTGTATAATGCTTATGTGTTTTATAAAGCTTTTATCTAAATGCTAGTGGATTATTAGGTAATTTTATTTTTATAATTAATGATTGATGTTAGATGTGCGATATGCCAAGTATTTAGTGACCTAAGAAGAATTGAGGGCGAAGGATTTACTAAAGAACTGTAAAAGTGTGTATTTATTTCATGTGTGCTTGTTGTTTTATGTTGGCTCAAAATATGTGTTATTTATTCTTTTTAGTCATAAGATATTATAAAAGACACAAAATGCCCTACATTTCTTTTTGTAGATCATAAAAATAAAAGAAAGGAATACTATGATCATAAATGACAAAAAGTATATGAAGAAATAAACAATGAAAGAACCATAAAAATATAGAATATAATGACCCTTTTATGATTAACATAATGAAAAAAGATACAAGATCAGTGCTATATGAAAAAAAAAAAAGTTTAATTAGATGATCATAAAAGAAAAAGAATATAAAAAATAAAAAATGAAAATTATCTAAAAGATAGTTAAATGAAAAATTATTTTATGGATAAGATAAACTAAAACCATACAAAGTTTGATACGCCGCAAAAAATGATCATAACATACACAAAATTAACATAAATAAAAGATAAATATGAAAGACAGTTAATTGAAAAACTTATTTTCAGAATAAGATAACCATAAAGAAACAAAGTTTGATAAGCTTTCAAAAGAGTATCATAAAATACACAAAATGAACATAAAGAAAAGAAAAATATGAAAGACAGTTAATTGAATAATCTGTTTTCAAAATAAGATAACTATAAAAAGACAAAATTTGATAAGCTTCTAAAAGATTATCATAATAGACACAAAATGACCATAAAGAAAGATAAATCTAAAGACAATTAATTGAATAACCCATTTTCAAAATAAGATAACTATAAAGAGACAAAGTTTGATAATCCTTAGTATGAAATGCAATTGAGCATAAAAGTATAATATTTTGATAGTCCTTATGATAAGTACTAATTTTTTGAAGCTTTTATTCAATTTTTTTTTAGCTTATATTGATGCACAATGTATGTGTACCTATTTTGGTTTTAATTATTGATGCTTTGTTGTTGTGATATACTGGGTATTTGGTGACTCGCGGATAACCTAGGGGCCAAGGATGTCTCAGATTCTATAGAAGAAGTATGTTGTTTATATATATGTTATTTTTAATAGGAGGATTAGTCCAAATTATTAAGGAGACTCTGTCAAAATATCATTAGAATTTAGGCTTGTTTAACTTGACACTAGTAAGTGTATATACATAAATATATAATTATTAGTTACATAAGCCTTAAAATCTCATTTAGTGTTTGTCTCACTGGATTTGGAAAAACAATATTGAATTATCCAAGTCAGATAGTTTAGAAATGCTATGTCTATATCTAAATAGTTCGCAGATGCAAGTGTTTTCATTAATATGTAGAAAGTCAGTAGTATCCCTTGTTGATCTCTAAATGCATAATAAAATAAGTGTCGATTAATGCGATGACACTAAAATGGTATAAGTCATATGAGTAAGTACTTATTTCATATCATGCACTTGGAGAACTGTAGGAAGATGCTGCCAAAATTTCTACATATTGATGAATATATTGCATTTGTTCATGGTCATTAGACATTGCATTTTTGAATGAGTAGGTTCCTACCTATTAATATACAAATGGAGTTTTAAGGAGTCATAATACAGTTGAAACCAAATTTCATTTATATGTATTTTTTTTATGTATTGCTCATAGAAAGGAAAAATGAGATCCGATCGAGATTGGATGTATAAACAACTTAAGGATGGTTTGCTGAATAAAGAGTTTATAAGTGGAATGAAAAATTTTATTAAATTTGTGTGCAATCACCCATAACTTAATGATGAGAACAAGATTAGGTGTCCATGTAATCATCGCAAGTGTCAGAATTGCATATTTTTAGAAGTGAATGCTGTGAAGCTCCATTTGTACAGAAATGATATTATTCCTAATTATTATACGTGGACTCTACGTAAGGAAAACATTGTTGGAGATAATGTAAATGCAGTCCATGATCAAACTGATGCAATAGAAAGGGCCAAATCAACATATCCATTCCAAACAATGGTATTGGATGCAATCAGTCCTCATTTTGATCCAATTGAGATGGAGGAATCATCGAATCAGAGGCTCAGAAGTTTTACGACATGTTTATTGCTGCATATGCAGACTTGTATTCAGGTTGTACAAGGCATTCATAGTTATCACTTGTATACTAATTAGAACACCATTTTTTAGAACAAAATTTTGACAACATGGTTAAAATAATGAAAGAGATTACATCAAAGAATACTTTAATACCTGATAACTTCTATAAAACTAAGAAATTAGTGTAAGGTATGAGACTATCAATTAAAAAGATTCTTTATTGTAACAATAGACACATGATTTATTAGGGTAAAGATAGTAAATTGACTAGTTGTAAGTTTTGTGGTCATGCTCTGTGTAAGAAGCCTCGTAGCAAAGGTCACAAATAACGCAAAACTCTTGTTCCTTATAAGAAGATTTATTATTTTCCTCTAACCCCTCAATTTCAAAGATTGTGTGCATTTAAAGCAACAGCTGCAGAAAAAGTGTCAACATGCTGAACATAAGGTTGAAGAGGGGGTCATGTGTTATTGTTTAGATTCTCCTGCTTGGAAGCATTTCAATCAAATACATCCAGATTTCACAGTGAAAACTTGAAATGTTCAATTATATCTTTGCACAAATGGGTTTCAATCATTCGATCAATGAAGACAATAATATTCTTTATGGCCTATAATTACCACACCATATAATTTGCCACCATGGTTATGTATGAAGGATGCCTATATATTCTTATTAGTGTTAATACCGGGGCTAAGAAATCTTAAGGATAAATTAGATGTGTTTTTACACCCACTTATTATGGAACTCAAATAGTTGTGGCACAAAAGGTGTGCAGACATATGATATTTCAAAGAAACAAAATTTTTAGATACGAGCTGCTCTTATGTGGACAATAAGTGATTTTCTCATATATGTGATGTTGTAATCATGGAGTACTACTGAGAGGTTAGTTTGTCCATATTGCATGGAGAATTCAAATGCTTTTACTCTGTTAGAGAGTAGAAAAGCAATCGTGGTTTAACAACCATAAAAAGTTTTTACCAGAAGATCATCCATACTGAAGGAACAAAATGTCATTCAACAAGCTAAATCAATTGGGTCCACCACCTGTTAGAACTGGAGTTGAGATATTAAACAAGCTAAATCAATTGGGTCTTAAGAAAGTCACTAAACTAAATACTGATGAGATAAATGGTCTACCATATATGACTTATGGATGGAGGAAAAGAAACATCTTTTGGGATTTGCCTTATTGGAGTACAAACTTGATTCGATATAATTTAGATGTAATGCATATTGAGAAAACTATTTTTGATAATGTGTTTAATACTGTCATAAGTATGGAAGGAAAGATGAAAGACAAATAAATCTTGATGGGATTTGAGTCAATTTATTAGTGCCTTGAGTTGGAATGGAGTGCAGTAATGGGAAAATACCCTAAAGCTTGTTACACATTAGACAAGTGGGCAAAGGAAGTCTTTTGTGGATGGGTAAAAAATTTTAGATTTCCTAATGGGTATGTGTCCAATATGGTTAGATTCGTAGACATGAAAAAAAATTAAAGTTGTTTGGGATGAAAAACCATGATTGTCATGTGTTCATGCAATGATTGACACCAATTGCATTTTGTGAACTACTCTTAGGCAATGTGTGAAAGGCTTTAACAAAACTTGGCCTCTTTTTTAAGAACCTAACTACTACTATCATAAGCATTGAGGACACGCAACGACTTGAGGAAGAGATATCTATCATTCTTGTAAGTTGAAGTGTATATTTCCTCCAAGTTTTTTCAACTCAATGCAACATCTCCCGGTTCACTTGGCTTATGAAGCAATGATAGTCGGTTTAATGCAATATCAATGAATGTATCCTTTTGAGAGCTAATTAATAGTTGACATGAGTAGGTTTCACAATTTATTTTTATTTGTGTACATACACTGTCTTATTTATATCAATATCATAGGTACCTTCGAAGGTTAAAAAAACAACATGAGAAATAAAGCCAAAGTTGAAGGTTTAATATGCAATGCTTATTTAGTGAAAAAAAAAATCATTGTTTTGTTCACACTGCTTTAAGGATCATGTCAACATGAGGCATCAAAAAGTGTCTCGTAATGATGACCATTATTGAGATATGGTGAAAGAGCAAGAAATAAATCTTTCAATATTTACACATCCTAGTCAGCATTTGGAAAGGAAAAAATGTGATTCATAACGTATCAAGAATATAAGGTTGCTTAATGTTACATTTTATTGAATTGCTCAGAAGTGAAACCATTCATTATGTAAGTTGCAGATAAGTGTGTTTATTTTCATATATCAATTTGTTAAGTTTACGTGTATTTGTTTTTTCCTTTAGAGAATTTATGTTGACAAGTTAAAGCAATGTCAACCATACATTGCTAGTCATGAAGTTAAAGCTAAACTTGAAACTAAATTTGCATCTTGGTTTGACAAATATGTGAGTATCAAGATTTCATAATTTATGTTTATATACATGTGTATGTACGTTGAAATTAAATTTGTTTATTAGTAAATTGATGGGTATTTATTTAAGGCACATGATCCATTACATAACATCTCAAACAAATTTATAAAAGGATCTAGCAAAAGGTCCATTGCGAATGGTGACATCTTATCCAAGGTATTATGTAAATGGATTTAAATTTCACACTGAAAGATATGGTTCTCAAACAACTACCATGAACAGTAGTGTTTGTATAAAAGGCATGAATTAAAGTGTAAATGACAGTGACTATTATGGTCGGGTAATTGAAGATATGAAGTTGGAGTATCCAAAATTGCCAATTAAGAGAACTGTCTTATTTAAGTGTGAGTGGTTTGATCCTACGCCGAACTTCGGCACTAAAGTTCATCAATAATATAAACTTGTCGAGATGAATCATAAACAAACTTTCAATAAGTATGAGTCATCTATTTTGGCAATGCAAGAGTGTCAGGTTTATTATTGTAGCTACCCTAGCTTAAGATATGATTCGAGTGATTGGTTAGTTGTATGTAAAATTAAAGCTAAAGGACAAGTCCAAATTCTAGATATATCTGTAACAACTTTAAATTCTCATGTAATACCGACTTTCCAAGAGAATCATATAAATGCTTATACAATTACAATTATGGAGGATGAAGAATCTGGATCCTTGAATGATCTAAATGGTGAGTTTATTGAAATTGAAGATGACAATGTTGAATTAGAAGATGAAGCAAAGATAGAGTTGAAATCATATGATGATGATGTAGAAATCTATGAGGAAAAGGATTTGTATAATGATGCAAATAGTGAGACTAATTAGAGGTACTTTGTATGTATAAGATTTTATTTGTCTTTCTTATTATGTTTATGTTAATCAATGTTTTTTTGTTATGCGTGTCTTAGTAAAATAATCCATTTGTTATCTATTATAGTTGTTTATTTTAATTTAGTTATTAGTATATATATATATACATCACAAAAGGGAGGGGTGATGATACTATTAGACCCTTGAAAGGTGGTAGATATAGTTCAAACGCCCTATGGGCGAGGGACACTGGGTCGAGGTTCCCAACATTCATCCTCTGTTCCACCAATGTAACCATTAACACCTGAGACATTATCACTGCCCTCCTCACTTCCATCGTTGCAACTTACGACATCATCACCGCCATCCTCACTTCCACCACCATCCTTATCCGTATCGCTTACATCATCAGATGTGGATGAGACACCGACTACGTCATCATCAGTGGCTTTAGGCATGCAGTCTTGTATTAGCCGAGTCCATCTCCACATCATCGAAGGGTGGTATATAATTTTTATTTTTTTCAATTAATTTTTATTTCCTTTTTAATAATTCATATAACTTTGTATATAATTCAGATAATGTATGTTATTTTTTCATGTTTTGTAGTTATTATCACTTACTAACTTAATTTTTGTTACATAAACAATAGTTTCATTCAGGCAATGCCCATTCTGCTCGAATCTCTAAGATTTTTTGCTTTGCTTGGAACCTTCTGGACATGCATAGAAGCATGTTCTGCAAGTGACATAGGAGTTTTGTTGGGAGGAGTTTAAGATATAAATAAATAATAATTTTATTCATCTAAAAATATTGTTCTAATCATTTTTGGTTATTGTGTTAGCAAAAGTTTTTTACTTGGGATCTTTTATTGGATGGCCAGATTAGGAGTAGGTGGGACCATCAGGTCGTTACACACTACATCCACAATTTGTTTAGGTGGAGGTGAAGTGGCAGACGACCAATGAGCGTTCAAGAGATTGTACGGGATAGCTGACAGGCAACATGATCCACACCAGAGTTCAGGAAGCATAGTGCGCAAACGTCTCACAATTGACTTAGTGAGACAGGCAGTCCTAGTTCTAGTCCTTCTTGCCATACTAGAGGTTCCATATTTATGGCCGAGCATTGTAGACATTTGGTGAGTATGTTTTACATATTTCTTAATTAATATATTACTTATGTTTATTATATATTTATCTATATTTATAAAATGTATTTATCTTCAAAATGAAAAATAAGGCTGTGATGCAACATATTTTGAGGTGTTTGAGTATACACACGTTAGTCAGAAGAACCAACAAAACATCAATCAGCGGTCTGCGAGTGTAGCTGTAAGTTTTACTGAGACAAATCATTTAATATTTCACCTTCATTAATAATTAATTTTATTTATTTAATTATTTCTAAATAAATTCTATTTACCTTCTAATTAAATTACAAGATAGTTACCACTCTTCATATGAGAGAGCTACTCAGCCTAAAGAGGATTCCTTAGACCGATGTTAGCCCAATGAGAAGGAGATATTCTTGTAGGGTACAGGGGGCAAGGAGAAAAGGGGTGTATGCAACATGGGTAAGGCTTGCACCTTCATTCTTTAGTCAATTTGCCTCATCTGATTCGGTGGCTGCTTCTTGTCTAACATCTGATGCGGACCTGTGAGCTTCCACTGTTCAAGAGGTTCAACATAATTTTTAGACAAGGATGGATGAGCAAAGAGTATCTTTTGAGCATCGTTTGAGGGTAGGTCTGGTCTTGATACATTTCAATATATAGAAGGCAAAGAACGTAACAATTCGTAGAAATTTCAAATAGACTTCCCCCCGATGCCGATTCAAAGATTTTTCTCAAATTCACTTCAGAAGGTAGGTCCGCCATGAAAGAAAGATGTGAGTGTCGATCATTCTATCAGCATACTCAAAGAGTGCTTTCCAAAAGATAGAGAAGGAAAGAATGCACTCATAGCCTCTCTCTCATATTCACTAGCAGATGGATGACATATGTCACTTTATTGCGAAGTTGACTTGTGACATTTAGGTTTGAGTTGCTTGTCCTCCCTCTAATCATTCACCCACACTGATGAGCATCTGGATGATTCTATTGTTGGCCAATTTGATTTTTATGGACATGTGTACTTTATTAGCTTTTTATGTACTTTATAAATTATACTGTGATATTTTTTTTATTTATACTTTCTAATATACTTTTGTGATATTTGTTTATTAATAATAGTATTATTTTTTTATATTTCATTCTTATGATAGTATAAAAATTTTAAATGTATAAGCAATTATTAATATATATTCATTAAATTTAATAATATTAATATATATTTTTTTGATATACATTAAAATATTAATATAAATTCATTAAATTTATAAAAAAAAATTGGTATTGCAAGATTAGAGACGAACATCATGCAAATGACAGATAATTTCATCGTTGCATCGTCGCCAATCTAGTGATGGAGTTAGCGACATAATATATCCTTTGCTAAATGATGGGATTTGGGACGCCACTTTTGCGACAGATTTTCGTCTCAAACCCGTTGCTATTTTTATCGAAGGATCCTCTAAAACTATTGCTATTTTGTTTAGCAACTGACGCCATCCGTCGATGATCCGTCGCTATACATATTTAGCGATGGAATTTATTCAGTTATCTGCTGCTAATTGATGCTATTTTTGTAGTGGCAATAGTTGGTTATATAGATTAGTGCATAAATTGGTTAAAGTAACTTGTACTTTTCTTAAAGAACAAGTGGTTCAGCGTATGTTATTCATTCTCTTGTACCCTAACACTCAATAAATTAATAAAATTTGTTCTTAAACACCATATACAATTCTTGTATCAATTTGTACACTAATCCAAGTGAATTTAGTTCTAAATAAACAATTTTTTTTAGTATTGGAAAGAGGTAATTACATTGTTGAGATTCAAATATACTTTTAGATAATTGCACCTTATCACTAGGCTATGACACCATTTAAATAAATAAATTCATAATAGATAAACATATAAAAATATTCTTTACTTGTTTATAAATATAGTGCAAATTTTAAAAATTTTATGAATAACTTCTAGATGATGTAGTTGTTCTACATTAAAAACTTCAAGATGAGCTAAGGATCAGTTAATTATTCAAAGAAAGATAAAGTTTACCTAATTATCTAGGAGTTTTTTAATGGTCATTTGTCATTCAAATAGGATGAACTACAAGTTTTAAGCCATATCCTTTTATGTGAAGAGAATATTCTACAATTCCCAAAGAGTATTATAGCCTACACCAAGTACGTAAATCAATTGATGCAAGGTTGCTCTAACTTAATTAAAGGTCTTAAATTCGAGTTTCTAGATATGCAGCAACGTTAAAACTCAGTAGGGAGAGTTTTGTCGCCTTTGTGGTTCCACCCAACTCGAATTTAAATTAGTCCTATACTCAAAAAGGGTATGGAGATATCACATAGTGTAAAAAAAAAAAGTATTATAACCTTCACCTTTAATAATGTGAACTTATCATGTGGATGAAATGTGCATATAATTATTTTTATAATTTTTTATTTTAAATTACATTGATGAGGGTAATAGTAGTAATCCATTAAATACTGTAGAAGGCTCCATTTTAGAAATAAAAAAAAAAAAAAATTTCTTAGTAACTTCATGACCCGTGCAATTGAACGGCCGCTTTTATACCAACAATGGAACACCAACTTATGATTGTGGTCCCTATAATTGTTATCATTGGCAAAACCAAACTCTAGTACTGCAAAGAGGTTAATGGTTTAAATTCTAACAATATATATATATATATATATATATATTCTAAACATCGTAAGCCACTGAGAAAAACAAGTTTATCTAATCCCAAAAACGTTCCCGTGTAAACAAAATTAAATTACAGGATTTAATGTATTAATCAAGTCGTAAAACTGTGTAGAATTATGATCCATGAAAACTTTTGAAGGAAAACGTTTATATATTTCAAAAACTTTTTTTTTTAAGAAATTCATTGAAACTTGTCTAAATATTTCGACCACGTTTCTATAATTTTGAAAATTTAAGAAATGCGTTTCCATTTTAGAGACACATTTCTTTTTTACTATTAATTTGGTTATGAAACTTATAAATAATTAATATTTATTTTTTAAATATTTGATTGATTATTATCATCTCATTTAATTTTTTATAATTAATATTAATTTAAATAATTATCTTTAATATTATTTGTTGTATGATCTCATAATTAATTGCTTGAAAATATATTTAAAAATATATTTTATATTTTTTTATATTTACACATTTTTTTTCATGTTTCGTTCCTTATATTTTTAGAAAATATTAATTTTCGTATTTATTTTTGTATTTTTTATTTTCGTGCTAAATAGGTATAGAATATTAAACCAAAATAATTTATGATTAGCGAATTTATTGATATCTAAGTTAGGT
Organism: Omphalea diandra; assembly: GCA_949677035.1. NCBI lineage: Eukaryota > Viridiplantae > Streptophyta > Magnoliopsida > Malpighiales > Euphorbiaceae > Omphalea > Omphalea diandra. Next base: position 46,145 of record CATIWR010260752.1, on the reverse strand, counting down.
AAAGATGTCGGAAAAGTAACACACACACCACTAGCGAATAAAACATTTACAAAATATATAAATGCTTGGAGCAGTTTCTGGCCACATGTTTCTCTGGAGTTTTACTGTACAAGTCTTTGCAAAATAAATGATTAAAACTATTCTTCCACATTTCCACAAATTAGATTCCCTGCTCCATACAACAAAAGTGAGAGTGATTATTTTTCTTTCAATAATTATGTAGGCCACAGATGTTCTAATTTTACTAATTATTTTTTGTACTGATTCATCTTGCTTTATTAAGTTTCTTACGTGGATGTTAGCAAAAAGAGAGGCAAATATCAAAATCCAAAGGACACCTACGAGTAACTGTAGACGATGGTGAACTCAGGATTCATAATTTAAAGGAATAAAAATTTGAAAAATGAGTAATTCAATTATATGGATTAGAAATTTGACATGAGTGATTTAATTTATATAAAGCTTTTAGATAGTTTAGTTCAAATTTATGTAAACAGATTCTGATTTATATAAATAAAAAATAAAAAATAAGAAAAAGACACTGACAATAATAAATAGATGAGACATTACCAATTCTACAAAGAGAAAAAAAATTAAATGAAGAAAATTATATAGAATGAAAATTTCATAAAAAAATTAAGGAAAAACAAAAACAAAGAAAAATATATCTATAAATAAATAAATAATGTATATAAAACTAAAGAATATTTAAAACTTTAAGGAGTTAAATTATAGAAAATTTTTTAATTGAAGCAAAAATATCTTTATACAAAAATAAATCAACAATCTAAGAAGCAAACTAATTTTTATAAATTTTAAAAGAGTTATAAAACGTAAATATAAAAATAAATTTAAAAATCAAAAGAATTTTTTTTTTTTTTAAAACATTTGAGGGGCAATAGCCCCCTCTTCTCCCCTTTAAGTCCGTCTTGACTTTAGACGCACCCACGAGGAAAGTTGATTTACCTGGTTCATCATTTACACATGTCCAAATGATAACCACGCTCGATCTATTATCAAACTGGATTTCTCTAATAGTGAACTCAAGAATTTTAGTTATCTCGGTCTACATTATAAATACGTTCTCATTCTCAGGTTAGACGACAGATTTCAACTAGAGGGTAGATATTCTTTTTTTTTTTTTTTTCTACTTGAAAATATCCTCTTTTGATGCTTAACTAAATGAATAAGTTAAGAAAAGTGCTTAATTCTATAAAAATTGCATAATTTTTAATTTTTTCTTAATTTTTCTTAAATTATCTCGAGTTACAACCCACCCCAGCTATTAAATACTTCTGCCATTCTCAAATTGGAAGGATGACGTTATTGTGGTTGGTAGATTTGGTTAGATATTTGTTTAGATTTGCATATTATTATTATTATTATTATTATGTTATGTTTGCTATGTATTTAGATTTTGTGTTGTTTTTTTCAATGTTCCTTTTCTTTTTATTAGTTATTGAATTTGTTATTAGATGGTGATTTTTGATGGATTTGTTGTGTAGTTGAAGAGGATGAGGGTGAGTGTTGGTGATGGTGGAGATGGATTTTAAGGAGAGAATTAATAATTTTGGTGATGGTAGAATAGGGTTGGCACAAGAATAATCATTGAGTTTTAAGAATTTTAAAGAAAAAGCTCATATGAATTTGGGCTTATATATCAACATGTTTGACCCAATTCACATTTTAATCGTATGGAAGATTTGATCAGTGAAATGATAAATAGGTGTATAAACATCTGGGTGCAGGTGAGAAATTTCTTAATTTTAAAATATATTTATTAAATTTTATGTGTTTAATTAATGGTAAAAGTATTAAATTTTAATAAAAAAGATAAAACAATATGTCGCACTAAAAACATCATTTAGTATAATATATATAAAAGTAGAATATAATTTAAAATAATTATTCCAAAAGATTTAAAGTTTTTAAAATAAAAAAATGAAATTGCAGTCCACATCAAATGTGATTTTGATTAGCAATCCAGGATATGCAATTCAACTATCTGTCTATTTTGAGACAACTTGCACAATATTATATTCAAAGGAGACAACGCAATATCAATTAGTAATACTAAATGCACGTTTAACTTTCCACATGATATATTATAGAATCATAATTTTTAATTCAATTTGAATTTATTTAAAAATAATTTAATTTAACTTAAAAATTAAAAAAATCTGATTTAAAATAAATTGATATTAATTTGACCATAGCTATAGGTCAATTCAAATTAATTTGATATGTATTCAACTAATTTATTCAATTTAAATTATTTAAAAATAAAATCATATTTTTATTTTAGAAAATTCAAAATTAAAAAATCATATCAACTAATTTAATGCAATTTAAAATTAATCCGATCTAAATCAATTGCCTCTGTTGGAAACGTTTTTCATATGGTATATATGGTACCTACATAAAGCAGGTAACACAACATGTTGCCATTGTAGTGTGACTTCTGCTCAGATTATCGTAGCATTTGCTGCTGTGCATTACTTAACTGAGGCTGCTTGTTAATTCTTTTCAGATTTCATGGAATCATCATCTCCAACATTTCCTGTTTCCGCAACAACCAACGACTCTGCAAGAAACCACACAAAATACAAAAAGATCATCTCAACTCTTCCTCAAACAAAAAGCTGGATACATTCTAAACAATTGTGCCATTACCAAGGCTTTTGGTGCTATCCAACTTTCTTGGAAGGCATCATGTCAGTTCAAGAGCACTTTGCAGCTCAACCTACAGATGTTATGATCTGCAGCAGTCAAAAATCTGGTACAACTTGGCTTAAATCATTGTGTTTTGCCATTTTAACTAGATCCCAATATTTTAGCTCTGATTTGTCCACAAGCCATCCTTTACTAACCAAGTTTGCACATGGGCTTGTGCCAACTATCGAGCTAGACTCATCATGGCAGCTCAATGACGGAATCAGTGATTTTGGAGTTTCACTTTGGGCCACACACATTCCCTACAATTCATTGCCCAAGCCCATCATAGAATCCAACTCTAAGATCGTATACATTTTCAGGGATCCTAAGGATGTATTCATTTCGTTCTGGCACTTTAAAATCAGTTCCGAAGGCACAAGTACAACCAGAGACTTAGTTCCACTGGAGGAGGCATTTGAGAAATTTTGTGAAGGGGTCTCCAATTATGGACCTTATTGGGATCATGTTTTAGGTTATTGGAAAGCAAGCTTGGAATTTCCTGAGAAAATACTGTTTATTAAATATGAGGATCTAAAGAATGACTGCTTATCCTATGTGAAGCGACTGGCTGAGTTCATGGGTTGCCCTTTCTCCGCAGACGAAGAAGAAAGAGATGGATTGGTGCAAAAAATTGTGGACTTGTGCAGCTTTGATAGTCTGAGCAATTTGGAGGTGAATAAAAGTGAAAGGCGTCGCTCTTTTGGAGGGCCAACTGGCTTCGAGGTAAAAAACAAAGCATTTTTTAGGAAAGGTAAAATTGGTGATTGGGAGAACTATTTGACACCTGAAATGGCAGCCCAAATCAACAAAATAACAGAGGACAAGTTCAGTGGTTCTGGCTTGACTCTCTAAGCATAAATATATGAGTTTTTAATAAAATAATTGTATAGTGATAATCACTCTCTTTGTGATCAACTTCATCGACTCTTGGTGGCTTGTACTTGTCTAAGTTTGCATATAATAAAAGTTGTATGCAAGTCTGCAAATAATAAAAGTTGTATGTATGTTGATCACTCCTCTACGATCAATCTTTGTATATTTGGTACTTCCTAAATGAAGTTTCTGTATTCGTTTATGGGATTAGTAATTGTGTGATAATCCATGAAGGATTATCTAATTCCTTCACGGATTGGAAGCACACACTAATAATTACTAAATTAAATCTATTTCAATTTTTTTCTATGAACTCATTTTTCATTAAAACGGATTGGATGATGTTCTCCACATTGGAATTCTCAAAATAAAGAAGAAAAAGTGAAAATTATTTAATTTGATTGATTAGTTATCTTGGAAAAAAATTGGAAATTTGATTATAAGTATGTAGGTGAATTCTACAGTAATGTTTTCTATATTGTCATGAAATAATGTGGTCTAATCCAATGATAAATAATAACGTCCATTTGATTCAATGGTATCTAGTCCTATCTAATTAAATGGTGAAACTTGATCCACTTGGAGTTTATATTTATGAGATATGCATTTACTAGCAATATTTTTTACTGAAAGTTTATCCTATGTTATCTCTTGAAATCTCTTCTTACCTAAGTCCCTCTCTCTCTAGTAGTTTCTTAAAACCAGTTTGAGAATGTGATTCTGACGAGTTGGTTTTGGTCATTTTTTGCCAAAATCACCAAAACAATCCTTTTGTCCCTCTGGATGGAGTGATTTTGTTCTCTCATAATGAAGTGTTGTGAGTCTCTAGTAATGGTGTCTTTGTGCATTTAAGGTGTTGGTCCTTTCATCTCAAGCTGAGGATAAAGACTAAGAGCAAGACAATGATCCACATCTTTGATTTCTATTTTATCAAAGCTCTATCAAGATGGTTGATTCAGAGTTGTAACATTTTTGATGTTGAAGCATCTGATTTTTCTTACATGCTTGGATCCTTCTCTCCTATATTAAAAATTATTCATTCAAGATTTTATTGCATCCTTTTTTAGGGAGTGTGATTTGGTTGGGTGCACATCCGAACATGCACCAGTCATTTTGACCCGAAAATTTTTAGGATAGGTAAGCATCAACCCTACGGGCCGAATCAAAACAAATTCGAATGGATTGATTCGTGACCCAACTCAATTGACCTAATGATAATATAAAAAAAGAAAAATTTTATTACTAATTATATAAGAGGTAGAGCAATTAAAATAAAAAAGAAAGAAATTTATTTCAAAAAATATTTAAATTATTTAATTAATTTAAATTTAATTTTTATATTTGTATTTAAAATATAATGCAATTTTTATATTTTAATAAATTATTAATTTTACTGATTTTTATGTGCCTAAATTACAATTTATTATTTATTATGACAAATTATTTAGTAATAACAGAAATCATTTATTGTGATAAATAGACATTATCAACTCTGTCTCAATTAGTCAACAAACCATTTTATTATTCTTTGATTTCTTTAACAAATATAATATAAATTCGTATTTGTCCATATGAAAGAAGAGGACGACAGAGATAGGATTTGAAGCACTGGCACTCTCTCTATATTATATATATATGTGTGTGTGTGTGTGTGTGACGAAGGACAGATACCAACTTCAACATTTCATACCTAATCCTTAAAAGTCATTGACCTAATTGCAATCGAAAATAATGTTATGTAAATAGTTAATTTCAATACATTTCAAGCCTTGTCATCATCATATGCCAAATATAACATCATAAAAAAATTTAATTAAAAGGGTAGGTTCTGTCACCCTAATAACTTATTTATTTTACTTTTTTTAATAAATTAAGTACATAATTTTATTAATTTATATTTATTTTCTAATTTTAGTTCAGTCAAGTTCTATATTGATTTTATTCATTTTTTATAATTATTTTTTATATATATCTAACATGATCTTAATAAATAACAGTGCATTTGACATAAATTTTAATAATGCATAATTAACAACTTACTTTTTGTATTTGATTCATTCATTTTTCCTTATTTTATTTATTTACATCATGTCAAGACGACAATTATCAACATTTCAAATTTAATTAGGTAAACGTCACACTTCAATGATTTGGCAATGAAGAATTGTCCAAATTCTGTTGTCAACTTAAAAAAAAAAAAAAAAAAAAAACTAATCCAAAGTTTAACATGTTGTCGTTTTCTGTTTTCTATTTTAAATTTTTTAAAAATATAAAATACTTTTAAAATACTACTTTTAATTCCATTTTATATTTGCCAATGAATATTTTGAAAATAAAAAATAGAAAAATCTATCCGGTTTGATATTATTTTCCAAAAATCAATTTTCTTTTTCAAAATATTTCTCGTCAAATATTAAAATTGAAAAAAATAATATTTTAAAAGTGTTTTCTAATATTAATATTTTGAAATTTTGAAACAAAAAAGAGAATACAAAAAAACCACAATGATACTACACGCTCTAATTCTAATTTTAAAATTTTATTTTAAGAAAAGAAAACATATAGAAAGTGATTACAGTCTATAAACTAACCCTTAAGGTTTATAGAGCAGACATAGAAGTTGCAAATTATCTAATCGGAGGCTATAAACAATCAATAGAGACAAATAATTCATTTAATTAATAACCGATTTAACAAAATTTTGCAGTTGGTAAACCATGGAATGGAGTCTTCACTTCTGCAGAAGCTAAAGATGGAAGTCAAGGATTTCTTTGATCTCCCAATGGAAGAGAAGAAAAAGTTTTGGCAATATCCAGGAGAAGTAGAGGGTTTTGGGCAAGCCTTTATTGTATCCGATGACCAAAAACTTGACTGGGGCGACCTTTTCTTCATGGTCACCCAGCCTCCTCATGCAAGGAAACCCCATTTATTTCCGAACTTACCTCTTCCTTTGAGGTCATTTTTCCATGGAAACATTTTTTTATTTTTTCTCTTGGCTACACCTTTGTCTTGCTCTACAGCTAACTAATTATAATTGAAGCTTATTCTTCCTGCAAGCAGAGACACCTCGGATATTTATTCATCAGAAGTGAAAATTTTAGCCCTAGCTATTGTAGCTCAGATGGCTAAAGCACCAGAAATTAAAGCAAAGGATATGTTGGAGATTTTTGAAAATGGACATCAGTCCATGAGGATGAATTATTACCCTCCCATGTCCCCAAGCGGAGAAAGTCATTGGTCTTACTCCACGTTCAGATGCTTCAGGTCTTACAATCCTCCTACAAGTAAATGAGGTTGAAGGCCTTCAGATAAAGAAAGATGGAAAGTGGATTTCCATCAAGCCCCTTTCGAATGCCTTTGTTATCAACATTGGAGACATTTTTGAGGTATACAATTACGTATTTACAAACCTGGGGTGACTTGCAGGCATGCCTATCAATTATTTATCTGCAGAGTTATAAATTATTCAAAATTTGAGGCTTATTAGTCAAAAAATTCTAAATCTTTACGTGTTCTAATAATTATGTCCAATTCTTTTAGTTTTAGCAAATGTAGTCAATTTTGTACAAGTTTTGACAATTATGGTCAATTTGAGATTTTGGTCAAAATTAAATAATATAACTATAACGTGTAGTCTATATAAGATTGAATTGTAAAATTAATGGGATTCATTGAACACATTTTTCTTTAGATTCAATTTTATCAAATCCCAAATTGATCATAATTACCAAAAACTTCGTAAAAATTGCTAAATTTGCCAAAGTTAAAAAAAAAAAAGAATATAATCATCAAAACACAAAATTTTGAATTTTTTTTACCCGTAGGCCTAATTTATTATGTTTCCTTTCATTACTTGTGAACATGGCAGATTCCAAGCAATGGGACGTATCGTAGCATTGAGCACAGGGCAACAGTGAACTCAAAGAAGAAAAGCCTCTCAATTGCAACATTTCATGCTCCCAGATATAATGCTGAAATAGGGCCATCGCCCAGTTTGATTGCTAAACAAAGACCACCATTGTTTAAGAGAATAGGAGTGGAAGAGTACTTCAAAGGTTTATTTGCTCGTGAGCTCCACAGTAAATCTTACCTTGATACCCTGAAACTATGATCGGAAACAGCAGAAGCAATAGTGCAAGCTTAAATAATATATATTAGAATATTTTAGGACAATTTTGTCCGAAATAATGATACGTTTATGATCGGGAGCAGCGCTGAATCATCCTCATGTATTTTGGACTCTTATGTAACATATCATATAGTGTTATTATTTAGATTATATTACAACATATTTACATATATAAAAAATACAAATAAAAAAAACTCGAAATTTTTAATATAGAAACATTGTTTTATTTTTATTTTTTAATTTTCCTAAATATATTATAAAATTTTGTGTTTTGATACTATTAAATTGAGGATTCATTTTATTATATTTTAATTATTTTTTCGTTAGTAAAATAAGCACAAAATATTAATATTTCTTAGATTTTGTCATAATATACTATTTTTCTTTTATTTTTTAAAATATATTTTAAACTATGTATCTTGATAGTGTTAAATTAAATATTCATTTCTTTGGATTTTAACTATTTTTTCATTATTAAAATAAAAAAAATCAATATAATTTATATAACATTGAAAATAAACGTAGAAATACAATTAATTTTTTTAAATCTTGCCTTATTGCTGTTGACAAATATTAATGATGTAGGTCAATGATTCATTCATGAAGATACTCATGATACTAAAAATGAGAGAAATGAATTAATAGACAGAGTGTTTAATTGATGAGGAAGAGTGATGCTAATGAAGATGAACATGATGATGATGATAATAATACTATCTTAAAGAAAAATGTATCTTCTTCATTTAAATTTGAAAAATTGGAAGGAAATATGATAATGTGTTGTTTACGAAGTCCTAACAAAGGGTGAATAGGGTTATGGTAATTAGTTGAATTTTTGAAAGTTAATGGTAGGAGAATCACAATGAATGATGGAGGCAGAAGATTTATATGGAGATATAATCACAATTTGATATCCATCCTCTCCTCTATCTCTCACTAGAGAGTTTCATTAATATAAATAACTTACTAGGTGCTACTGAGACTTTAAGTAAATTTTTTAGGCACCACCAAAGTCTTATGAGGTGAACTAATAAGCACCACCAAAACTTATCTTAAGATAGTTTTTAAGCAATCTTATTTCGAGATAGTGATAAAAGTATTACTATGCCAAAAATTTTTCCTCACTAAACACAAATATAATGATAAAAAGGAGGCTTTCAAGGTCATTAAAAATTTAAGTTCCTCACTTGGTCACTCTCAAAAGAGGGTTAAAATAGAATCTTAACATCACACTAAATCATAAATAAAGGGACTTGAAACATTACATAAAAAGAGGTTGCAAAACCACTTTAAAACCATTCTAAGGTTCCATTTAGAGATGAATAGGGATCCTAGGATGTTGCTCCTCTTCCTACTCTATTATTGGAACACCTTAAAAAAGGTTCTAGAGAAAAAGAAATATGGAAGGAAAAGAAAATAAAACCTTGTAAAAAGTTACCTACCAGTCAAGCTGTGTTGTACAACCTAATATTGAAGTTGCACCGCCTAGATGAGAGGTTGTATAACCTACCATTAAGGTTGTACAACCCCAATTTTCTAGATTTTAAAAATAGGGAAGACAAAAAACGAAGATGAAGAAGAAGAAGGGGAGAATAAGGGGGTTTTCCAAGATTCTTTGTGTGTTTTTGTGCCCTTAGAAGCTCATAAGTTTAATATTTTCCTCCAAAATACTTAGGGAATGCATAAAGTTGAAGAGATTAGGTCTAGTTCTACCTTATTATGAGTTAGGGCGAGTTAGAGTTTAGGGTTTCTATGTTTGAAAAGTAATTTCAATAAAGTAACCTTATGTTTTTCAAGCCTCTCCCTCTCTTTTCAAACGAGAGGGTATTTATAGGTGTGGGATGAGTGCACAAGGCAAGAAAATGGTTCTTATTGCACCATGGACATGTCTAATCATAAAGAAGGAGATAAATCTCTTAGAATTAGAGTTTGCATATAGGCTTATAGCCAAGCATGGGCAGTACATCCATCTGTTAGGGTTGTACAATCCTAAGGTTTATGAGAGACTGGTTCTAAAAGGTTCTCAAGGATAGGGATTTAGGGTGGGCTATACAGCTATAGGCATGGTTGCACAACCTTGATTTATGGGTTGCATAGCCCTGTTTGATGTGTTGTATAACCCATCAACCCTTTTGGGCTCTGTATATGGTTTGGTCTTGGACTTAGTACTGGGATTGGTCTTACATTTCTCCAAGGTATCCTAGGGTCTTTCAGCTCTTTCTTTGGTAGTTCCCTTCGCATTTTGGGAAACAAATTCAGTGATTTTCATCATCGAGCTTTGCATCCAGAGGTCCAAAATCTGATGCATATAGTTTGCCCTTTACTTTGTGTGGCTTAGAAAATAACATTCAATAAATGATTGTTAGACAAGATACAACAAAGCATTAGTCATAGACTTGATCAACAGATAATGGATACAAAAGGATATAATTTTCTTAGTAGCTCCTCGAGTAAGTACAAAGCTTCTTTACAGCCCTATAGTAGGTACCAAAGTTAAATTTCACCTTCCAGCAGCCCTCTAGCAAGTACTATAGTTGATTTTCTAATCAGCCCTCTAATAAGTAATAAGCTTCTTGGCAGCCCTCTAACAAATACAAAGGTTAAATTTCACATTCTAACAGCCCTCTAGCAAGTACTGGAGTTAATTTGTTTAGCAACCCTCTAAAAAGTACTAAGCTTATCGGTAGCCCACTAATAAGTACCAAGGTTAAATTTTACCTTCAAGCAGCCCTCTAACAAATATTGGAGTTGATATACTTAACAACCCTCTAGCAAGCACTAAACTTCTTGGCAACCCTCTAACAATTATCAAGGTTAAATTCCACCTTTCAGAACCCCTTCAACAAGTACTAGATTTGATCTCATTAGCAGCCCTTTAGTAAGTACTAAGCTTCTTAGCAACCTTCTAGTAAGTACCAAGGTTAAATTTCACTTTTTAATAACCCTCAGGCAAGTATTGAAGTTGATCTTCTTAGCAACCCTCTAGCAAGAACTAAGGTTGAATTTCACTTTCCAAAAGCCCTTAACCAAGTATTAGAGTTAAGTATTAGATAATTGGTCTCTTACAGTTATCGGTGCTCTCGCATTTCCCTATGGGTGTTTCGGTCCTTTTGACTAATGAGTTTGTCTCAATGAAGCCCCCTCGGTGGTTCTTGTATCATTCGGGTTTTTCTGGCATTTGTAAATTGAGTCCTTATTCCTATAACCCTTTTGGCTATCTTGGGGTTTGTTCTTTTTCTCAAGGGAATGGGCCTGGACCTAGATACTGTAGGAAGTGCTTCCTCAGATTTTGCCATTTTTGGGAAAAGGTAATTCCTCCTTAAAGTATTATTGAGGCCTAGAAAGGGGCAAGTTTGTCATTGAAAAGTATTTTAGTGGTCTGACTTGAATCAAGAAGCTTGGGTGCTCTTTAGGTGCTCTAAAAGCAATGAGGGCATTTTGGTAAATTGGTCGTTTCGAGATTCTTTGGAGAGTTAGGGGTATTTTGAAAATTTTGGTGCTTAATTAGGCTTGAGAGAAGGCTAGGGGTATTTTGTTAGCGTAGGCTTATTTGGGCTTCAAGGAAGGCGAGGAGTATTTTAGTAATTTTAACATAATTGGGATTTATGGGAAGGCCAAGGGTATTTTGGTAATTTGAGCTTATTTGGGATTAAGGAGGTTGGTGGTATTTGGTAATTTTAGCTTAATTGGGCTTGAGAGAAGATTTAGGATATTTTGGTAATTTGGGCTTGAAGAACGGCTAGGGGTATTTTGGTAATTTTGGCTTAATTGGGCTTGAGAGAATAAGGTAAGGTTAGAAGATGAAGTGGGCTTTCAAGGCTCATCTGTGCCCAAGTTGGCTCAATGGGGCTGTACAGACCAGCCAAGGCTATATAGCCTTGGGCTACTATATAAACCCCTTTCAAAGCGACGTTTTTCATTTGCATTATTCCTCTTCTTTCTCTTCCTTTTCTCTCTCAAACCACTAGACTTAGTTCTTAAGCTCCCCTAGCTTTTTAGGTGAATACCATGGTTAAGAACCACAACGATGAGATGTTTGACATCTATGAGGAGTTTTCCGATGAGGAAATCATAACTCTAGATGCCCTAAAGTAGTTGCGATCCTAGTGGAGATTCACATGGATAAGCCTGTTTAGTCGTGCAACTGTGAAGATGGTTTCACTCGGCTTTCCTCCAATTAGAGACACACCAACGATCTACAACATGTTTCACCACCTTGTAGGAAACACCTTGAGAGTGGTAGAAATTTTTTATTTAGTTTATTCTTACTTATTTTTTGTTTGTCTTGCCACTATAGATTTTAGGTGGATTTTTTTTGTTGCCTGTAAACATTAGGTTAGCTTATAAAATATTTATGAATAATTTTTAGGACTCTCATCCTTTATTTTTAGTGAAATATATTGTTTGTCTATCAGTATGGTTTGTTGCTTCGATTTGCATTCACTTCAGACTTTCTTCTATGATCTGCACAAGGAACAATTAAAATTAATAGAATAGCCTACAAAAGATTAAGGTATATACCTAGGATTATAAGTAATTTATACATCCAATCTGCCTATTGGCCGATCTTTCGATGCTTTCCTTGTGGATGTTGATCCTTTCTTTTAGGAAACTATTTTCATAATTTCCTCAAAGCTTGCAATTACACCCCAATGATTAGGACTTATCATTTCTTTGCCCTTAAATCCAAACCTTTTTTATTTTCCATTCTTTGACCTTGATGAATGTGTGGAAACTACATGCATATTCCATTATTCATCCCCCTTTTCATTTATTTTCCTTTTGCTTGTAGGGGATTGTCGCCTTTCAGAATGGAGGTGAGAGAGTGGAGTTAAACACTGCACCCCCGAGTTGTAGCCTTTTTATAGGTATAAAGGTCTGAACCTTCTCGCAAATGCTACTAGACGAAATGCTAAAGGTTGACTCGATGATGACACATGCACTACTAGAGTGATGGATGGACATGACCCATACCTTCCACATTCCCCTAGTTAGCGAGATGACGATTAAGCTTAGGGACTTCACATTCCTAATCAGATTGTGATCCACAGGTATTCCTCTACCTAAGGACTATGGGATGCAAGAGCCAGTGCTTTAGAGGAACTACCTATTGAGGGCCTTAAGTTGTGTTCCCCTACTCAAAGGGAGCAGGACTGTTTGTCAGATCTAGTATACAGACAGACGCACCCCAGGTTACTGATGATAACTCTGGTAAGGTGATTGACTAGCACGTGCGTTATTTTTTATTGTATACCTTATTAAGGGTTTTATTCTCGAGTGCTTCTGACGAGGCTAAGGTTTGTCGGGTGTCGACGTTAGAGGACATGGGCCTACTGCACCATTTTGACAGGGGATCTGTAGTACTGGCATACCTTTACAAGTACTTTGATCACTGCTTCTAGGGCATGAGATATATGTGTAGGGCATGGAAGGTCCTTATTGTAAGTATCATTTTACTTTCCACATTCTAGTTTTATTTGATTACTTTGAGACTTATGTTATTTACCATTAACAAGCATGAATCATTAAGCTAGGCCTGTTAGAGATGCTAGACCCTGAGGATGAGGTAGATGGCGACTATCCTCATTTCTTGTGGTGGAGCGTCATGCCTTACACAAAGTCTTTCGTAGTTGTCAGGCGCGCACACTTAAACATGATCACTCTAGACCATGTACTTCTACCCATACAGACAAGATTTATGTGAGTTATGATTATTGGTTTTTTATTTTTTGATTTTACACTTATAGTGGTTTTCCATCTTTACTGTAGCTGCGTCTTGACTAGAAGAGTCCCATAAAGATGTGGCCTTTAGAGGTGATGGAGGCAAAGGCCATCTCTTATGATGGGGCCCTGCATTTAGAAGTGGTACCTCGAGAAGCTTGTCTTTCACTGGGGTGAGGGCTTGGATGAATAACCTATCCAGCAATACTTGCCCATGAGTATATTCTAAGCAAGGGATGTTGAGGGTGCAGATCTCAACACAACACTACATTTCGTGTAAAGGGAGTAGCTACCTTCTGTCAGTACTCCCTACAGATTTTGCATGGTTAGTGCACTCATGAGGAGTCTTCCTCTATCCAAGGTTGCTATTTAGGTGTTCCCTCAATACATGTCAGATAAAGGGATCATTCTACAACATGAAAACCAAGGTACTATTACATCGACTACTCGGAGGTCTGCCACTCTTACTTCTGCAGCTGGCGTTGCTACTGTCCGTGGCCACAAACAGGCTCGTGGATCTGCTCTGGGAGGTGTAGAGCCTGTAGTAATTGGCGACTCGACTTTAATGTCATATAGTTTAGTGGTGTCATCCATGACTTCATTAACTGGGTTGATGATGTCACAACGAATTACTCGATATGCCTATATATTCAAGCCAGTCAAGACCACCCACGTAAGTATTTATTCTTTGTCTCCTTGTGTCCTAGGTATGATGTGTGCTTCATAGCTAATGTGTTTCCTTTTCTTATTTCACAGATCCTTCGCAATCAAGCTAAGGTCGTGGTCAATATGATTACCACTTTGAAAAAGGTTATAACACAACAAATGCACTCCATGTAGGTTAGTACAAAAGCAATGCATGTACGTATGTTCATTACTCGTGTGTTGTGTGTTTAGTGTCCTATTCATCCTAACCCTCATGCTTCTTACAGGAGACAATCCAACACCTGAACCACGAAATCAAAGAGAAGGATCAGTGTCTAGCAGAGGTAAAAAAAATGAGGCTTTGGCACAGGCAGCTACAGAGCGTGCGTACATGGAGATGGATAGCGAGTTCGAGGATTCCAAGGCAACCCCTTTTAAAAGCGGAGGTAGCTGAGCCTAGGAGACCCCCTCATTTTCCTTATTAGTTGGTAGGATATTTTCTATTTTTTGGGGAATTTGAAAGTTCTATCTTTTGCACAATTAGTAGTTTTGGTAGATTTTTGCACAGTTGTACAATTTATTAGGTAATTTCAAAGCTTTTTATTTTTAGGTGCTTGTTTATGGCCTTCTAGGACGAATTGAGGTGACATTGTCTCCATTTTTGGTCAAACTCAGATATCTTATCTTTCAAATACAAATGCATAATTTTGGCCCTTGAATATATGTTTATGATGCGTATTATCATTCTATTCATGTATGGTTTTTCTAGAACAGATACAAATGTTAACTTTAACCCAAAGTATAAAGGAGTTGTTGCCCAATTCTTCTCAGGGACTAAAGGTTGGAAAGCCTAAGCTTAGGTCTATATAGCTCAACTATAAGCTGTAAAGACCTTATCAGGCACTATATAACCTTATTCAGAGGCTGTACAACTCCGTTAGCCTTGTCTTCTCCTATAAGTATCCACTTCACATCTACTCTGCATACCACTATTTCTAACCTCCAAACCATGCCAAAAACATTTTTATGGTCTTTTTCACCTTAGATCTGGTCTGATCTACTATGGGCAAGTCTTTTAGCTATTCATTACCTCTCTTTTGTCTGCCTTGACACTCACTTTTTATGAGCAGCCAGTGATTTATGGGATTCCACCACCTATAATTTCCATTTCGGGGATGCAAAGATTTGTCCCTTACTAGAGGAGTTTAGTGTCATTTTTTACTATCGTGTCACAGCTGCAGATCAGATCGCACTGCCTCAACTAGGTTACCCACATGTGTAGAAGATGATAAAGCGATTTAACATATAACATGAGGAGGTGCCCAAGTACACTTTAGAATAGAAGAAGATCCTCATGGCCCCTTTTATCACTTTTTTCCCCTCTAGAGGCCATACTCAAGTGGCTCAAGCTCATATTATAGCAACCATTTTGATGGGCAAGTATTTGTTGTAAAGGGAGGATGGAGAGATTGATCTACAGATTTTGCCTCTCTTGGAAAAAACCGAGTCAGGGAAGACCCCCGTGCAGACAATCTTGGGTAAGAACATTGTGAGACTTGATAAAGTAGCCTTAAATATTAGTGATTCTTTTACGGCTAGCCTGCTGTTACTTTAAGTAAGAGTTCCTCTTGTAGTAACTTTTGTGTGTGTGTGTGTTGTATATATATTTTTTCTTTTATTTTTTTTTCTTCTTTTATTTCGTTTCTTTTTTTTATTGCCTTAACTTTTGTCTGAACCGCCCTTGCTGGTTTTCAACCTAGCGGGCCACTCACTTTTGCTTAGGTCACCTTTTCGAGTTTTCGACCTAACGAGCATATTTTCATTTTTTTTCTTTCTTTTCTTCTTTTTTCTTTTTTTTTCTTTTCAAATATAGTTGTAAGGGAGATTGAGATTATTGGTTACCCCTACCATGGATGCAAGACCCTACTAATCGCAGCATCACTCAAACCACCGTTTGTTGAGGCCAGCCACTACTAAGGCTAAATGGACATCTCACATCTTTGCCACCAACATCTGTTGAAGCTTCCTATAATGGAACCTATCGCGTGTTACATTGAGGACTTATGGGGGATTGTGTCATCCTTTTTTCCTTGGCTTCAGACACCTTTCATAACCTAACACGCGTGCATCACCATTTCAGTGCTCCTCAGTTCGAGGTGCAGTTCCTTCCTTTATTTGTGGAGGGTCCTTTATCCCAATGCTTCCTGGATAGGGTTGAGGCTGCATGGGTCAGCCGTCACATCTATGACTTCTATATTGGTAGAGACACTCAGCCTGATGATGACAGGAACTATATGGCATGGTTACACAACTTTTAGATCTACAAGCATTGTATTAGCAAATAATAGACAATGATCGTTTTTAAAAACGACTATTTTATATTTACTTCCAGTTTAAAAACATATATCACTCATTCACTTTAATTATGCTAATGTATTTTCATTTGATATTATGTTTAACACGAATTATTTACATTTTATATATTTAGTCATTACTTAAAAGCATTACTTCCACTTTTAATGTTGGCATATTAGATCATCCCATTGTCTTGCCTAACGTCTTTACTTCACTAGTCTTTTGTTCATCTATCATTATCTTCTTTTTTTTTGTCGATCAGTTATTTTTGTCAAAGGTCCCCTAGTGGTCAGTTTCACTCTCTTGACTTCTACCTTATTTATTTTATGCATTCATGCTCTAACTTTTACCTAAGCTGCCCTTTCGAGTTTTTGGTTTAGCAAACTTTTCTTCCTTTTTTTTGCTTTTTTTTTTCCATTCTCTAATTTTTGCATAAGTCACGTTTTCGAGTTTTCGACTTAGTGGACTATCTTACTTTTCTCACACCTCACATGAAATACCTCTTTAACTAGTCTAAGTTCATTGGCTCAGTGAATTCATTCCCATCCATATTCGCTAGTTTCACCACACCACCAGAGTATATTTGTTTGACCATGTAGGGACCTTCCAATTTAGCCTAAATTTCCTATGGGGATCCTGATTTTATGGTCGGACTGCCTTCAGTACTAGATCACCAACCCTTATGATGCTTACTTTGACCTGTTTATTAAATGCACAGGTTATTTTAGCTTAATACAACTATATGTGGTACAGGGCCTTCAATATTTTCTCATCCAACGGAGCCAATTGCTCAAGTCTACTCCTTGTCCATCAATACTTAGGAATGCCATACTTAACTAATACTTGTAAGGACTTTATTTCCAACTCAATCGGTGGCACTACCTCTATCCTATATACTAAAGAGTATGATGTCATCCCAATCGATGTTTTTGTCGTAGTTTTATAACTCTATAAGGCAAAAGGTAACTTCTCCAACTAGTCTTTGTGTGTTTTAACCATCTTAACTAGGATGTTTTTTTAACATTCTTATTTGTCGCTTCCAGTGTTCCATTGGCATATAGCCTATAAGGTGATGACTTATGTTAGACCACCTCATACTTTTCTAATATATCCTTGACCTCTATCTAAAAATGGACACTATTATCTGTAACAACATGGTGCAACATTCCATAATGGCAAATGATGTTTTGATTAATACATCGTGCCATTTGCTTTACCCCATCTTACCAAAGGCTTCAACCTCTACCTATTTCGACAAATAATATACTGCCACTACAATATACCTATGCCCCTTCGTAGAAGCTAACTTGACTTTTCCAATCACATCAATATCCTATGTTGCAAATGACCCAGGTGAGTCAAATTCTGTAACTCTATTGGTGACAAATGACTAAGGCTACGATGAACTTAACATTTTTGCCAGTTTTGAACTTTTTGATACAATCATGCTCCATAATATCCTAATATCAAAATTTGCTTTGCCAACACTTTACCATTCATATGGGGAACCCCTACATGTACCTCCTCTATATTTCTACAAGCCTCTTCCTCAACCATGCATTGTAAATAAACTTCGTCAAATATTCTTTTATACATTACTCTGTCATAAACCACGAACTATGAAGATAATCTTCGGATCACACTTTTATCCTTTTTCATGGCCTCCTCAGGGTATTTACCACTTTCTAAATAATTTTATATATCAAAATATCAGAGACAGTTCTCCACTGACATCTGCAACACTTTTGTATCCTCATAACATGGCACCTCAGATCGAAATGTGATAAGTGGTTTCATGGGCATCACCTTTAGTCTACCCAAACAGAGACTAGAGTAGCCAAGGCATTGACCATTGCATTTTTATCCCTTAGCAGATGATAAAAAGTGACTCTTTGAAAATCTTGCACCAATCATTTCACATGTTCTAAGTGTGGACCTAAGCGTTATTCTTTCAATTCCCATTCATCCATTACTTGCGAAATGAGTACCAGTGAGTCCTCAAACACTTTTATTGTCCTTATTCTTATTTACTTTAATAGTTCGAGTCCTAATGTGCATACCTCATACTCAGCCATGTTATATGTAGCTTTATATTCAATTTCTTAGCTAGAGGGAAAAGCTCCCCTACTAGCGAGATCAAAATTACTCCTACACTTGCCCCTTTCTTGTTTATAAATCCATTGAAGTATACTATTTACTCCTGAGGCTCAATTGCTCCTAACCCTTCATCTGGGAATTGAGGAAGTTCATATTCTTCTTCTTCAAGAGGTTGTTGTGCCAAGTACTCTCAAAATTGCTCATTCCTTTACCACTTTTTTGGCTATATACTTCATATCAAATTTAGTCAACAACATCAACCACTTTGCCAATCTTTTAGTGAAGAAAGGGGCCTCATGTAAGTACTTAATTAGGTCAAGCTTTGAAACCACTTCCATAGAATATGACTGAAAATAATGGTTCAACTTCTTTATCGCCCAAACCTAAACTAGACAAGTTTACTCCACTTAATTGTACTTCATTTCATAGGACAACAACTTCTTATTATGATAGTACATTATGTGTTTATTCCCTATTCCATTTTCCCCAGCTAACATTGCACTAACAGAGCTGTCTTCTACTGTCAAATGCAAAACTAGTGGTTTTTCTAACTTTAGTGGCTTTAACATTGAAGGATTGATCATATATTTTTTTATCTTCTGAAGGCCTCCTGACACTATCAATTCCACTCTACTGGCTGATCCTTCCTTAACAGCTTAAAGATCGGCTCACAAATGGGAGTTAGTCTTGTTATGAACTGGCTTATGTACTACAAGTGACCTAGAAAACCTTGGATCTCCTTCTTTGTTTTAGGAGTAGGCCTATCCTTAACAGCCTTTACCTTATTTGTGTCCACTTTAATTCCCTTTTCATTAACCATATGCCCTAACATCTTTCCAAAAGAGACCCCAAACACACACTTCTTCGGATTCAACCTTAAGTTATACTTATTGACCCTCTTCAAAAATTTCTCCAAAGCTTTAATGTGTCCTTCCCTTATTTTTGACTTCACCATCATGTCATTTACATACACCTCCACCTCTTTATAGATCAAGTCATGTAATAGGGTTATTGTCATTTGTTGGTATGTTGCTCTCATGTTTTTTTAACCTAAACGATATTATCTTATAGCATTACGTCCCCCATTCTATGATAAAAATTGTCTTCACCTTATCTGTGATTGCCATGAGAATCTGGTTATTCCCTAAGGATCCATCTAGAAAAGAATACATAACATAAGTTATGACACTGTCAACTAACACATTAATGTGCGATAAAGGAAAATCATCCTTTGGACATGTTTTGTTTGAATCCCTATGTCAATGCACATCCTTGATCTTCCATCTTTCTTCAGTATCGACAATATATTGGCTAGCCATTCAGGGTAGTCTACCATCTCTAAGAACTTAGCATTCAACTGTTTGGCCACCCACTTCATAACAAGCTGAGCCCACTCAGGCCTTATCCTTCAACATTTATGTTTGATGGCTTCATATGCGGGTAAGTCAGAATTTTGTGTTTTGCAATTTGCCTATTGACCCCCTGACATGTCCTTATATGTCCAAAAGACCCTTGGATATTTTTTGAGTAATTATTCAAACTTTCTTTGTTCTTCTGGTATGACATCACTAGCGATGAGCAAGATTTTTGGATTTTTCTATATGCCAAGATTAATGCAGTAGTATGCACAAAATTAATGTTAAATATGCTCATCAAATGATGAATGTTATGCACATTAACATCAGGAAACACTTCACATAAATAAGTAAACTCATCATTTATTGCCTTAAACTTAGAAAGAAATACATAATTATCTTCAAAGAGACTAGAAATAAGAACATTAGTAGTAGCAAGAAAGTCAGCTTCATCTAGAATTTCATCTACTCGAGCATTTTCCTCTTCTTCACCCTATGCTTCAACAGTCAAAACCCCAAGATCAACATTCTGTAAAGAACCTGCCCCTTTCCTATCCTCTGTGCCAACAATAATCTTGACAGCTCCCTCAAAAGTCTGTTTCATTCGATTATCTCCCAACTCAATTTTCAAAAAATTTTCCCAAAGTATTGCACTGTCTTCCATAGTTGGCTCAGTCTCCACTATAGGACCTTACATTTCCTCGCCACTTACTTCCTCAATTGGAGGTGATAATCATGCTCTTAATATCTTCCAGCTTTATCGTGGTGTACACAACTTCAATACACTTGCACAACCCAATATACTCCTATTTCGAGTCCACAAAGGATGCATTCTTTTTCATAAATTCAAACCTATCTTTTATATGATCTTCCCTAATGGCCCATAATTTTTGATCCAGTCAATATTATTTCGCTTATTTTTCAATGACATTCTTCTTATCATTCCATGGCCATACATACTGAGGTTCATATAAAACTATAGACTTAGTTAATTCTTGACCATCCTTAATCTCTGTAATTTGCTTCCCTTTCTTAATTTTCTTCTTTTTCTAATCCTTCTCTTCAGATGAGCATTAATAATTCTAGTACCCCAACTCACCAATATCCTTTCCTAGCAACTCTTCATTTTTAGGAATCTCTTGCTTGACTTCTCTAGTGACTTTTCCTTCTTTCACCAAGAAATCTGATAGTGGTTTGCACAAGTCCTTTACTTCTAGCTTCAACTCTTTACCAAGTCCTTTCCTTATAGTTAGAGTGGGGATCTCTAGGAATTTTGATGTGCTGGTAGAATTCTTCTCTAGCCTTTATTTTGGAAGAAAGTTCATGTTCTTCATAATTCCTATAACTTTACGATCAACCCACTTATCAGTGACTCTTAAAACCTGAAACCCTTGAAGATATGCAATAGTTTTACTCAAAACTGACACAATCTCCCCAACCTCTATGCAGATGGTCACAATCTCTCCTTTATAAGGAATCTTAACTTACTAATGGATAATAGAAGGCATAGCACCGAATGGGTGATACCATGGTCTTCCCAATAAAAGCATAAAGCGATTAGAATATCCAAGACCATAAATTCCACTATTACTTCCACTATGCCTATCTTTATAATGGTTTTGAACACATATGCAATTGACCTTCTATTATCATCATAAGCCCGAATGACATTGTCAAAAGCCTCTAAATCCTTTTTAGATAATCCAAACTTGTGTCGTAACTTTAAGGGTTAAATGTTAATCTCATATCCATCGTCAACCATCACACATGGTGTGGGTCTTCCTTTCACTTCAGTGTGGATGAATAAGGCCAAGTTGTGATCCTTTTCTACTAGTGGTTGATCCTTATCTAAGAAGATAATCTTACCCTTGTGAGTCATTAATGCAGTAACATCCTTTAGAATAGCTTTCTTTAAGATAATTAGACTTGATAGATCCTCTATTATAGCTTTCTTATGTTCCTGAGAGGTTATAAGCAACTCTCACATGTTAATCTGAGCTGGCATCTTTTTCAGTTATTTAACAATAGGATTGTCATCGTCCTTTTCCATCATAATCAGTTCATCTGCCCTTTATCAACACTTGGTTCCTAAGGTGCTTCTTTGTCAGGGTAGTCCTTCTCACTGTGAATCACATGGCTCACCTACTTAACTTATTTTTCTTCATCATTTTCCTCTTATAACTGGGTTATTCTCTTCCTTCGTACTTCTTTTGTCTCCTCATCTGAGCTTACCCATGGATTAATAGTGTAAACAATTGGAACCTCATTCATAACCTACTTGATAATGACAATAACAACTTCCTCAGAATTCCTAAAATCTATCATGAAAGTCCTTTGATTTGAAGGAGGAACATTACGATAGTTTGGGAAAGGGTTCCATCGAATGCTAAGCCTTTCAGAATTTAATGGGAAAATCATCTTATTATTATTGAGATCCTAAATCTCGTGTCTCAGCCTATAACAGTCATTAGTGTTGTGACCTGCTCCTTGATGAAAAGCGCAATAAGCATAGGCGTCATATCCCCTAAGCAATGGGTTGAGAGGTGGTCTCGAGGCTAAAGGTTTAAACACTCCATTCTTTTGCAACTTCTTAAATGCATTAGATATAGGCATCCCCAAATCACTGAATTGTGTTGGTGCTTTTACTAAATTGACATTTGCCATCTTGTTTCCTTTGGCCTGAGGCTGAGATGGGGCACTTCTTTTTTTCCTATATTGTCTTCTTGACTTGGATTCTAACTCTTCATCTTGCAAACTCGGTTCTTGAAGGTCTTCAAAGTTTTTAACTAACATTCCCCTTTAACAATCATCCTAACTTACTCTCTCTCTCTCTCTGTAGGCCTTATGGTAGCCTCTGAAACCATTTTCTTCCATCTTTTGATATAGTCATTGAAGCTTTCACTAGACCTTTACTCCAAAGACTCTAAGGCTTGCAATATGAGCTCTAGATCTAAATTACACATATAATGCCTTTAAAAAGATTATGTCAGTTCCTTTTAGTCTTCCCAGATAGTTTTTGGTTGGTTGAAGTACCACGTCTTTATGAACCCTTCTAATGAAATCTCAAAAAGCTCTAACATGATATTCATCGAAACCTCAGACACCTTTACAACTAGCACATATGAATGGACACAGGTTCTTAGCATTTTCAATCCCAATGAATTTAGGAAGTTATATTATATGAAAGTTAGTTGGCAGCTTTTCAGGTTTATGGGCTAACAATTCATTAATGTTTGTTCCCCTTTCCAAACCTTTAGCACCTAAGGCCTTGTGTATTTTCTCTAACTACTTGGCAAAGTCATCAAACTGAGTGCTCTTCTTCTCACTCTCTAAGGGTTAGTCTAGAATGGCAGTCGTACTTCACACTTCCTTGGCAAGCTTGGTTTCATGGTATTCTTTCATCCCAAATAGATCATCACCAATCACCATAGGTTGGGATGCTTTTTTTAGTGCTTTTTCCCTTATTATTCTAATTAACAGAGGTCTCCCCCTTCTTCAGAATTTCATTAACATGCTTGTTTACTTTCTTAACAATCCTCCCTTCCATCTTACAGTTGAAGTTGGCCATCATCTTATCTAAGATCTTTGGTAGTATGGTTAGTTCCATGATTGGGTCAACTTTCTAGCCCGAACTTAGAGTCTTACTCTTTTTAGCAAGTCAATTCCCTTTTCTCTTCCATAAGGGTTTGGATGGAGCTATGATGGCTGGAAGACAAGTGTTATCAATATGATGCATGATTGAATAATCAATACATATATGCATGATATGCACAAGTCATTTTGCACAAGATCTTTTTAACCTTATTCCTCCCACACACAAGGTCTAGTGGCTCTTTTCTAAATAGAGTCTCACTCTTATACCATCATGGGGTAAAAAATGTGTAAGGTTACCTCGACCCGGGAAGAGTTAAAGCCTTGAAAGAACATATGCACAAAGGCATTAAAAGGAAGAACTATTTATGTTACTTGAAGAAATATGTACAGGCCAGGAAAACGATCCCTTTAAAGAGAGAGGGATGTACATTGAAAGTTTTTACATAACAGGGAATACAGAGTACATAAGTATTTACATATGGGGAATAATTACATTAAGGGGGTGGGGTAACATTTATGCTTACATTAGGGATACCTAACTATGTTCTTTGAGGACTTTCGCTTGTCTTTGAAGAAATGCAAACAACTGGGTTAACCTATTTCAAGGTACTATTGGCTCCTACATATGTCTAATAGCTGAGAGGGTAGTTGTAGTTGATGGCTCCTATAAGCTTGGGGCCGGTTGTCGTGATCCCCCATTTGATATACTCAAAGGTATTAGGCTCATGAATGATGAATCCTCCTTAAAATCTCCGAAATGAATTGAGTTTAAGTCTCAAGTTTGGAGAACCATTGATTTATCTAAGGACATTTAATGCACGTGGTGAATTGTGGAGGCTACATGAATTTTACTCATTAACAAGTTTAAAAATATTAAAAATGAACCAAAGATTAAATGCGAAGTCAATGTTGGGTCCTTAATGGAGCCGCCATTGTAAGTGCCTAAGGGTTTCACAGTTACACTTAAACGAATGGAACCTTGCTTGCCATTTTATCCTTTTATCTATCATCGAGGGATTAAGAGGATGGGGGTCTTTACATTGGTAATGATCCTAAGGTGTGGTACGTATTTGGATCAATAAGAGATCTTTTTAGGCCTTACGTGATTTCAAAGCCTTAAGTCCAAAATGATGGTCATTAGGGGACTAAGTCCGTGATAATACATTGGTACCATCCCTAGAAAATGTGGGGTTGCCACCTAACTTTGGTCTAGATAAGAATCTAAGGAAGACAAAATCTAAACCCAATCTAAGTCAATTAGAAGGCCCATTTCATTTTCACCTCATCAAAGATTGGGTTCAAAAATTGGGTATGACTTGGGCAAAAGGTTAGGCACCCTAAACTGCTCAAATATTGGGATTTGACCTTTGGGCATCCTTGGTTCAGTTTTAATATTTTAATCGAGTTATCAATTAGTCTAATTAATGCCCCTAAACACACATTTAAGCGTGATTCACTTTGACCAATTAAAATCACCAACTTAAAGGGGCAGGGGGTCATGCATCATTCATCATGGCAAAGGGGATAAATAATCATTGTCATCCATTCATCCATATTCAAACATCAAAGATAGAGTAGGGGTCATGTATTCATGATATAAGAGAGATATGCATTCATCCATGTTCAAACATCAAATAGGGAGTGGGGATCATACATTTGTGATTTAAGGGAGATATGCATACGTCCATCATTCATGACCACATAATGTGACCATTGAGACTAGCTTGTGGTCTTACTCAAACATAACACCTACACCTAAACGAAGAACAAGTTAGTAAATGAAACAAGTATAAAACAAACCAAATAAACTCAAAGCACAAGGAATAAATATAACACATATTACCATCACTCCTATGCAAAAGGTGCCCAGACATGCATTTAAGGCCATAGCATCACATCCCCACATAACTATCTAGTAAGCATACTAAATCAGAACACATGAACTATAAGCATTAAAAGAAGTAAAACATGCAATATAAGGCATTTGGAGGATGTTTAATGGCCTAAGGCAAAAACTCATCATAAGAAGGATTATAGGATTGATGAATTCTCACTTTATGTAGCTTTAAAAGAGCATGACATCCATATCTACTATTAACCATATAGGGTTAGCATATAACATAGGAATGAGGGAGATTATGGGCCAAAACACTATGCACATGTTCTAAACACAAGCATAATGATAAAAGAGACTTTTCAGGTCATTGAAAACTTAAGTTCCTCATTTGGTCACTATAAAAAAAAGGATTAAAATAGAACCATAACATCACACTAAATTACAAAAAAAGGGGACTTAAAGCATTACATGAAAAGAGGTTGCAAAACCACTTCAAAAACATGCCAAAGTCTGATGAATGGGGATCCTAGGATGTTATTCCTCATCCCACTCTATTACTGGAACATTGAAACACCTTAAAAAGGATTTTGGAAAAAAGAAAATTTGAATGGATAAGAAAATAGAGCCTTGCAAAAAATTACCTACCTGTCAAGCTGGGTTGTACAGCCTAAATGAGGGGTTGTACAGTCTACCATCAAAGTTGTATAGGCCCTATTTTCTAAATTTTGAAAACATGAAAGAGGAAGAAGAATAATAAGAGGAAGAAGAAGAAGAAAGGGTGAATGAGGGGTTTTCCTAGATGTCTTTGTGTGTTTCTGTGCCCTTAGAGTCTCACAAGTTCAATATTTTCCTCCAAAATGCTTAGGGAATGCACAAAGTTGAAGAGATTAGGACTAGTTCTACCTTCGAATGAGTTAGGGTTTAGGGTTTTTATTCTTAAGAGGCATTTGAGAAGTAATTTCAGCAAAGTAACCTTAAGGTTTCCAAGTCTCTCCCTCCCTCTTCAAATGAGAGGGTATTTATAGGTGTGAGATGAGTGCACAAGGCTAGAAATTGTTTTGGTTGCACTATAAATGTATCCAATCACAGAGAGAGACATGAATCTTCTGAAATTAAGGTTTGCATATGGGTTATAAACCAAGAATGGGTTATACATCTATCTATCAAGGCTATACAGCCATAGGGTTTATAAGAGGGACTAATTCCAAAAGATTCTCAAGGTTTTAGGGTGGCATGGTTGTACATCCTTGATTTATGGGTTGTAATACCTATCAACCCTTTTGGGTTTGGTCTTGGGTTTCTCCAAGGTATCCTAGGGCCCTTCATCTCTTTCTTTAGTAGTTTCCTTTGCTTTACGGGGGAATAGATTCAATGATTTTCATCATTGTGTTTTGCATCCAGAGGTCCAAAATCTGATGTTTACATAAGAATGCGAAAAAAGTACCTCTAGTAGAATCTGTGACTACTTTGGCATAAAAAATGATATTTTTGTATGTAATCACAATAAAATGATATTTTTTATATGTAATCACAAGTTTACTTTGAATTGGTTGAGGAAAAAACCTGGTTAGAGAGAATTTATTTGCTTTAGAGCTAAACAATTTGCCAACACCTTTATTGTAATGAAAAGTCTACATGATCATAAGGATAATTTGCCTTTAGTTGTTAGTAAGGACTACAAGAAGTTCTAAAAGAGGCAAAGAGGAAGATAAACAAACCAAATTTTCCTAGATAAAATTTTTAGAACAATTACTTAATTATTATGCGAATTATGACTCCATTGATATACCTTTTATAAGTTTGTGCTTCTGATGGAAAACTATATTGGACTATGTATATGAAGGGATTTATAACGCATGATTGGGCTTTAAAAAGTTGTTCAAGGGAACACATAATTTATATAAGCCCTACACCTATATAATAAAAGGCTAGATAGGATAGGATTTTGCACTAAGATCTTTATGCAACAACTTATTAGCTGAATACTACCTTTTTAATATGATTAAGTACATTTTTCTAAAAAGTTTAATGCTATTTGTGTACTCCTTAATACAACTAAATAACATTTAAAATTGGCAAAACAAAGATGGTAAAGGCGATAAGAATTATTTTTAAAACCATTTGATGAGCTTTTCTCGACATATGGCTTCAACTTATTAGAATACTATATGACCTTATATGAATCAATTTATTATTTTTAAAATATTTATAATTTTTTACATGCATCTTGTTGAAAGTTAGGGTTCTAATTCTTATTTTATGATCACAAACTATGTGTAAGTATTTTAAGTATTCCTTATAGAACCTTCAATATTGTATTTCTTAAAGTTCAAAAGGAAGGGAGCTTAAGGCATGATCTTCATATCCTAAGAAGCTTAAATACATAGTAAAAACATTTCTATACATCTATTATGGATGATCAAGGAAGATACAAATCAGACTAAAGATTATATTTGAAGGAAAACTAGGCAAACTAAAGTAAAAGTCTATTAACAAACAAAAAAAGACATCCAACTATGAATAAAATGCTCAACGCTAGTTGATGAATGGAAACTATCAGTTGATAATGTCTTCTAGAAATGGTTGGCTATTTTGTGTAAAATTAACCTCACTCTAATGATTGTGGGAGAGAATTAATAACCATGGATAACATCAATACTAGTGGAAAAGTGTCCAATGCTTGTTGAGTATAACTAAGGGATAAAACCAGCAACAAGAGTGGAAATCAACCCAATCACTGTTGAAAGGATAATAGACATAGCATATCAGACAATGCTAGTTGAAACTGTCTTCTAGATAAGGTTGTGGAGTTTATGCAAAAATTTTAAAAGTCATGAAGCCATAACATAGTTGGAAAAATTTCAGTGAACATTAATAGGACAAATAGCATAAGATTTTGGATAATATTTATTGAAAAAGTTTTCTAGATAAGGTTGTGAAGTCTATGCACATTAGAAAAGCCCTAACGACTTTGGAAAGTTCACAATGCCTATTAGGCAAAATAATAACCATGGTTAAGAATGTTAAGAAAGCCATCCAACAACCATTAAAACTAGTTGTTGAGGTTGTTAATCATTCAACAATCATGGCAAGGATCTCAATGATTGTTGATAAGGTCTAATGGGTATATTGATAAGTTTATGACATATATAAAGCAAGTTCTAAGCATACCAATCAAGAAAAAGGAATAGATCATGATACCTAACCACTAAAGTAATCCCATATTCAATACAACATGAATACCTAAATTAATGATCCAAAGCATAGATTAAGCAAGCATATAACTTATTTAACACAATGTGATATAAAAACATGTTACACCTAAAAACACTAAAATAAGGCTAAAATTCATTAACATCACCCAAATAGAAACTACGACCATGCTAGGGGCCATAGAGGAGAGCAAAGGGAACTTCTTACAAACCACACACATATAAGGTGGCCCATATACATTTGGTTGTACATGTGTATAGGTTGTTATGCGTATAGTTATAAAACACTCCCGTATGTGGATAACAACCTTACATATAGACATAACTAGTTGAAAATCGCATAAACAACTAAAAGAAGAATTCCAAGGCAACTTTAAGCCAACATTCACACAAATAAAGAAACAAAATTCATAAATAATCACACAAACATCACTTTTAACACATATCTAAACACTAATTATCAATATTCAAAGGACACAAGGTATAGATATAGGAAGTTTATGCATATAATAGTGCATTAAAGCATACAAATAAACTATAAAAACACCTAATAACACTTAAGATTATCAAGCTCAAAACATGGAAGCATTATGGAGGAATTAAGGGTCATAAGCATATGAGATGTTGCATATGAGTTCTTTATCTCTTAAAATGAAAAGGGTTTAAGATGGGTGTTTCTTTGGATAATAGATAGTTCTATTTTGGTAAGATTTTGGTTATGGATGACAAGTTAGGGATGGTAGAGATGATGGTCCCCTTATTTCCTAAGGTCTTTAGTGTTGTGGTGTTTAAAACATGAAAGTGGTGATGGGCTCCTTAGGGCTAGGTTTATTTTCCTTTGAGGGTTAAGGTTTGGAAAGAGGATATTAGGGTTTTCTATGATATGGGTGACCTCCAGAGGATCCTATTAAGGGCCCAAATATCACATGCAAGTGTCCACAAATATTTTATCATTACCAATAATATATATATATATATATATATATATATATAGAGAGAGAGAGAGAGAGAGAGAGTCATTCGTTTGTGACATATCATTATTTTAAAACCCTATTTATTTTACATATCATCATTTTTTTAATTTTTTTAATTTGATTTTTCATCATGCATTGATGACAACTAATGTTAATGTAATTATGAAATATTTAATTTTTATATTTATTATAAGATTACTTATGACACATTTAATTTTAGTACTAATTATTAATTTATATATTTATATATGAAGTAAATTTTAACTTTATATATAATATAAAAATATTTCATATATAAGATATAATTTTTTAAAATCACATATTTCAAAAAAATTATAAATATTTCAATTTAAAAAAATTAATTAGATGAAATCTATTACATATAGAGGTGACAAATGGGTCAGACCGGGTCATCTTCAAGGTCCGGTCATTTTTCGGGGTTGATGCGTTTTCAGATCAGGTTTGTTTGGGTCGCTTAGATTTTGGGAGGGTTCGGGTCACCATCGAGTCGTGCATATAAAAAAGATTTGAGTTTACTTTTAAAATTGATACTTTGGGTTCAGGTAATTTGTTATTCAATTTTAAAATTTTCATTTTTATTTTTAACATTTATGCAAAAAATTTTCATAATTTGTTAAAAGAGAAATAACAATTTTCTTTTAAAGAATTATTTTTAGTAAGATAGATTTTATATACAATGAAACTTGATTAAAATTTTTTATTTTTATTTAAAACCTTAATAAATTAATATAATTTATTTTTTTAAGTAGATGATTATATATAATAAAAATAATTGAATTAAGTCCATATAAAATTATATTCAATTATATATCATAATTTAAATTAATTTACAAATAAACATATAATGCCCAATGATAAAAAATCACTCATTATAAAACATTTTGTGCATTATGAAAAAATTTATGTGATAAAATTAGATTTATCTTAATATGTAATTTTATAGTGTCACAAATCAAATTTATTACATTTATTGTAAAAAAAATAAGTAAAATTGTGATAAATTTCTTTTATGGATTAAATTATTTAAAAAATTATAGTAAAAATTTAGTTTAATTACTCAAAATTCAAAATTTTATGCAATATTAAATTATATCTAAAATTTCTAATTCAGTCAATGATACTATAATTGACGAATTGTTTTTAATTATACCTTAAATTGAAACAAAATTTAGTAGAGCGCATTTAGACTCAATTGACCCATATACTTTTTCAATTAATTTAATTAAGCCTAAAATTACGTTTACGACTTAATTAATATACTAATTTTAGTTTTATTCAATTTAATATTATTTTTATTTAATTAAATTTATTATGTACTTTTATATGATGAATTTTAATTTTATATCTAAATTTGAAATTAAAAATTTTTAAAATTTAAATTTATAATTCATAAAATCTCTCAATCTCTCATTTTTTTTAAAAAAATTTCTCAATCATCTTAAAAAATTAATTTTATGTTTTAAATAATAAAATTTTAAACTATTCAAATAAAAACTTCTAAAAATATTTAAAAAATCAACCACATGAGTTTAATTAAGATGATATTTCTATTTTTTATTCAATTTAATCTCATCTTTGCTTCATTAATTTATTTTGCATATTTAGATGATGAATTTTAATTTTACATTAATTTAAAAAATTTAAAATTTAAATTTATAATTCATAAAATCTCTCAATCTCTTCCCAAAAAATTAATTATTATATTTTAAATAATACTTATTTAAATTATTTAGATAAAATTTTTAAAAAATATTTAAAAAAGTATTTACATGAACTTAATTAAGATGATACTTTTATTTTATATTCAATTTAAACTCTTTGTAACTTAAATAAATTTATTATATTAATTTATATGAAAATTTTTAATTTTATATTTAAATCTACAAATTTTTAAATTTTAAATTTATGATTAATAAAATCTCTCAATATCTTGTTTCAATTTTTTTTTCTCTCAATCTCTCTTTAAAAATTTAAATTTGATATTTTAAGTAACAAATTATTTAAATCATTTAAAATAAAAACCAGAATAAATATTTAAAAAATCAATTACATGAGCTTAATTAATATTATACTTTCATTTTTATTAAATTTAATATCATTTTTTAATTAATTAAATTTATTATATACTTTTGTTTGATAATTTCATATTTAAATTTATAATTTATGAATCTTTCAATCTCTCATTTATAAAATTTTTCTTTCATTCTCTCCTTAAAAAATTAATTTATATATTTTAAATAATAAATCAGTTAAACTATTTAAAATAAAAATTTTTAAGAAATATTTTAAAAAATCAATTATAAGATATGAACTTGACTATTATTAAAAACATGTATCCTTGAAATCAAAATTAAGGATTTATTAATTTATTATTTAAATATATAAAAATAAAATTATAATTTTACAACATGAATTAATATAAAATTATTTATTCATGGATTAAAATAAAATAAAATTTTGATATTTTTTTGTGAAAATTATTTAGATTAAATAAAAATAAAAATAAAAATATTATCCTAGTTAAATTTAAACTTAATTTTGATTTTGATTGAACTAATTGAAAAAATATACAGATAAATTATGCCAAATATATATTTTATTAAATGATGATTTTGACTTGAGGTATAATTGAAATCAATTTATCAAACTAGAGTGTAATTGACTCAATTAGAAATTTTATATACAATTGAAAATTTGAAAAAATGTTTGAATTTTCTTAATATTTGAGCCGAACTCAAAATTTTGTATTATAATAAATGAGTTTATAAGATAAATTATGACAGATACTGTTTTATCATAATATTTTGCCATAATACAGTGTCCCCAAATTATATATAAAGAGAATTAATATTATCATAATAATATCTGTCACTGTATTAAATAATTTAAAAAATTATAATAAATTATTTTATCACAATAAATAATTTTATTAATTATTTTATCACAATAAATAATTTTTATTCTTACTAAATAATTTATCATATTAAATAATAAATTATAATTTATGCACATGAAAACGCATAGTAAAATTAATAAATTTATTAAAATATAAAAATTCATTATATTTTAAATATAAATATAAATATAAATTTAATTAAATAATCTAAATATTTTTTTGAAATAAATTTCTTCCTTTTTTATTTTAATTATTCTACTTTTATATATTTAGTAATGAATTTTTTTTTATATTGTCATCGGATCAGGTCATTAATTGACCTATTCGGGTCAGATTTGACACTACCTGTCAGATTGACCCTTACTCAATCTGAAATTTTTCAGATCATTTTGAGTTTGCCTCGAGTCTGAATCGAGTTCGGATCATCTTTTCCAGGTGGGTTGGGGTTGAATAAAAAATTATTGCTTCTAATTATATATAATGAAGATAAAACAACGATAAACTATAATCTACTAATTAATATATGATTTTTTCTTATTTAAATATTTAGTGTACTACTTTAAAATATTTTCAAACCTTTACATATACAAACTTTGCTAATATAATTTATTTAAATTTAATTTAAATATAGATAAAGTTTAATTAGAAATATATAAATGAAATTTTATAAAACAAAAAATTTAATTATAAAATTTTAGTAATTAATTATTAAAAATACCTTCAATAATAAAATAATAAGAAGTAATGAGAGAAAAATTCACACAAAATTTAAATTCACAATCAATTAATTTAAAAATCAAGAAAAATAAAAATTATTGAAATGATAAAAAATTTTTATTTATATAATATTTTTCATATAACAAACATTGAATCATTATTAGTTAAAGTATTAGATGTATATTAAAATTAAAATTTTATTTATCTGTATATAATATATAAAAATAGAGATGGAAGGTGATTTTTTAAATTGATAATATATATATATATATATATATATATACACACACACACACACACACACACACACGAAAGACTTTAATAGGATTGATTAAAGAAAGACTAAACTAAATTTTTTTATTGCAAAAAATATGAATATGTATCAATTGAACTAGATATTTTAGATAGAAAATAAAAAAGACACACACACTCGCGCGCGCGCGCGCACACACACACACACACACATATATATATAAATTTCAATCGTAGAAATTATTTATAATGAGTATTTGTCATTTAGTAAGTTCGTCATGAATATTATTTATGGTGAATATTTATCATTTGTCAAATTAACATTTTAAGAAATAAGTGACTAACAATTATATACTATGATTATATTATATTATATTAATTAACTGAAAAACTATAAAAACATCTAATTAAAGAATATAAAAGAAATAAAATATATATAATGAAAGAACATATTTCAAAGAAATAAAAAACTAATTATTTATTTCAATTAAAAGGATAAAACTATAAATTAATTTAAATAATATTAATTTAAAAATGATTTACTCTAAATAAAAATAAGATGAAAATTTTTAATTATTTTGTAAACATTTTTATATAATAATTCGTGCAACATGCAAGTGAATGACTAGTTATATATAAGCCACAAAGAGTTATTTATAATTTTTTTTAATGTCACTTTTTATTTTAAAAATTGTTAATATAAGAAAAAATAAAATTCTGAGTATTTCATATATGGGAATCAAAATATATAAATTTAATAACACAACACCTAAAATTTGAGGCCTCACAATATATTTTCGCAAAAAAAAAAAAAAAAACAAAATTTAGATTAATCCATCATAAATTTGGATGTAGACTTCCTTTACCACTACAATAATTCTGCACATACTTCTCCTTCCTGCTGCCTATTCCTTTGACACATTTCGCACGACATTTTTCTTTTCATGCGGGAACCAGCTTCTTATGATAAGAAATCACTTATATTAACTTTTTTTTTTTTAAAAAAAAAGCATCACTTATATTAACTTTTTTTCATCCTTTACTTCCACTTTTGCTGATGCGTAATGACAGATTTAACACATGTATAATAAACTTTAAGTCATACATACAAACTTATATTTTAAAAGAATTTCATAAAAATTATATTTTATAATTTCTTATTTAAAAAGATTATATTTAAATAAATCAATTCTTTCTTTTAAAAATGAAATGATTTGATGAAAAAATAAAATTAAGTTAAAAGCTATAAAATTTGAAAAATTCAGTCCAATTAAAAATTTAAATAAAATTATTGTACTAATTTTATAACTTAAATTAAGAGTTTGTTTGTTTTAGTATGCTAGTTATGACTTAAATTGATTACTAAAATTACTTTACTGATTTTTTTTTTCATTTTTTTCCCTCTTTCTTCAATCTTCTTCTGTCAATATCATTAATATTTTCAGGTAGATTCTAGCAAACCAAGCAGAGGAAAAAAAAATAATTTTATTGATTTTTAGGTTTGTTTCAACATTAGTAAAAAATTAAATAAATCAATAGTCTATTCCTTTGCCATATTTGCCACAACATATTGCTCCTTAAGTACATATTCTCCCATTAGTCCCATCCTCAATCAGCTCCTTTACTTGTCGTTTACTAATTCTTTGCAGATTTCATGGAACCATCAACTCGTGTATTTTCTGAGTTGGGTTATGGGTTTGGATATGCCCATACTGGGAGTCCAATCCATTTGAATAATCAATTATCATCGACAATTATTGTAAAGAAGATAATTTCTCACAAAAGAAAGTTATCTGTACGTGTAACAATTGAAATAGTAGAACATGTAAAATAGAAGAGAAAATAACAATTCCCAAAATACACACCAAAGAAGAACAATGCTATGTAATTGTAAGAAAAGAATTTAGACTATGAATAAAGGAATTTTCAATTATGATCGTTCCTATGATTAGTAATACAAGCATTCAATTAATTTATGTAGTGCTATAACAAGTAAATACAATAATATTTATTTATTATTTGAATTAATTATTGTTTAATTAATTTTTTTCATTGGTATTAGAGTCTATTGCTTATGTTTTGATTAAATATGTGAAAAATTTGCATAGTCTAAATTTTAATTGGATATTATATGTGTTTTTTTTGTTCATTTTGATCAATTTACAATTACTATTGACATGTATATAATTGAGGAATGATTTTTAACATGAATAATGCTATGATGTGCAGTAGTTTACATATAAAATTAAAAGGTCAGATTATTTGTACCTTGTGAGAAATCGAAGTTTAAAATTTCTACAACTAAGAATTTCGATGAATTTCTACAAATTATGTGATTACTTTTGATTTGATTCATTAGCATATTCCAATAGTATGTCTCACAAGCTTTCCAATGGTATATGGCTTGTCAAGTCTGAGTTTTGTAGCCTTAGTAATTGCATTTTGAAAATTTTTGGACTAAAATGAACTAAAATTGAAAGCATAGGGATTGACAAGAAAAGAAAGATGATGAGCGGTGTTTTTGAGACACTTTCAATCTCAGTAAGGTGTGTGGTATCTTCAAGCACCACTAAAAGACATTTTTAGGCAAAGATTATTTGATCATCAAACTTAGGGATCCAAAAAATAGAGGACTAGAACAAATCTCGAGACCGGAAAAGCTAGGTAAGGAGACGCATGTGGTGCACATACTAGCCTCTGCGCATGGCATGCTGGAGCACATGGCTCAGCCTATGCCCCTAAGAAACAACTTGTTTCTCTAGAATGACATATCATCCCAGAAAAATGTAATGTCATTTTCTTTAAGAAAAAGGAAACTAAAATATTTGGAGGGCCCGTGAATGGTCAAATTCATATTTTGTATCATCTTAATTTTTTTTAGAATATTAAAGTTATTTTTTTAATGTAAAAATTAATTTTTTTTATGAATATATGTGTTAAAAATTTAATAAAAATTTAATTTTAGGTCTTAGAAAATTTTAAATTTTTTTTAAATGTTTTATAATCCAATGATTCATTATAGCACGAAATATGATTAATTTTTATTTTAATCACTATAAATTATGTGCCTAATTGCTTATTTTTATGTGTTTTTTTTTTTGTATTTGTTACAAAAAAATTATGATAATTACCATATGGACTCTTGATTAAAAATTAAGACCAGAAGGCAATGGAATAAAGTGTGAGGAATAATTAAAAATTTAGAAAATCTTGTGACAATTTTCTTTGGTGACAATGTGACTTGTATGATGAATTACATTGCTAATATCAATAGCAAAATTCATAATATTAGTTGGAAATGTGGTTTGTTCACTAATGAAAAGAGATATAAAACCTTGAGGTCGACTTTGTTTCCATAGTATAGAACACTTTTGACCTTTTTGTGATCTGATATGAAAATCAACATATCCTATTTAAGACTTGTTCACCACTTTATGAAGGATTTTGTGAGGTTTAATGCAATATTGGAGTCTAGTTTTGGTCTATCTATTTTGCCTAAAAATTTTATGCTTTAAGATATATTGTATACAAACCTATTAATATTCCCCTACATTTTATAGGTCATTGACACATCAACATTTAATGCTAATATTGAGAGGATACTACAATAGATAATTGTTTAAGAAGATGATGCAGAAGAAGATAATGCTGCAAAAGTAATTCAGGCAAATACTTGACTATATTGAGTGTGAATAACATTCCTTTGTCTTTAGACGATTAGATACCTTAACTATCTTAATTTTTTTTCTTTCTCAGTGTGATGTATCTGTAAATGATATAAGGGATGCAACTCCTCCAATTGCTTCAAGTGCTTTAAAGCCTAAAAGGTACATGAGCTTGAATGAGAATTTCCAAGCTAGGCAAAAAAAGCCTGTTTTAGTAAAAGCACATAGGCTTCTCACTAGGAATTTCAAGTTAGCATGGAAGCCATTCACTAGACCTGCCAAGCATAGTGAATATGCATATCCAACCATCAATCAACTTAGAAAGAAAAAGTTGAAGATGAAAGGTGATGCAAGTAGCAATATTATTAATTTATAGGAAGATGAAGCTTCATGAGTACAAGATGAATATGAAAGCTTTTTTGAAAATTGTTTCTGAATGTTTTACATGTTCGTTTAGTTTTGTAAAGGATGTACAACTCATTTTTTGATATACATATGAACCTTGTTAGCCATTATATATTTTTTTTTTCGTTATCTAGTGACTGAGACTATGTCATTGGACTTAGTTAATTTTTTTAATTAATGGCAAAGACTAGGTCATTTGGACAAGAATGCAAATTGCTTATGAAAATAGAAGTTTGTATCAACTTTGGCAAATTTTAGTGCCAATTCAATTATTAATTATATAAATTTTATCTCACTTATGTTCAAGCTTAAGCTTTTACATTCAAGTTTATTCTTTTGCAATCTAAATTTTACTTGACTGATATTGGTTCTTTAGCAATTGTAGGATTATTTGACTGATATTGATTCTTTTACTTTTCAATTTATGATTTTTTATAGTACAATTTATTGTTGTTATTAAATTTTTGTATATAGCGAATAAAATATATCAATATTATAAATACTACTTCATATAAATAGAACACTTTGTATAGTAAGATCAACAAAATTCCCCTGTTTACAAACACACTAAAATCCCTTCCTCTTCTTCCAATTCCCCTACATGCACAATAATTACCTAAGCATTTACCATTTCCCGTACTAAAATTCCATACAAAAATCTATAATTTTTCCTTCCTAATTCCCCAAACTAATCCTTACAATAATTCTAATAACAAAACCTAGCAACATCACTGTCATATGGCAGGTCATTCTAATCCTTTTCCCCTTTTTAGGTTTGCATTGTTTAGTTTCAACAAATCTACTATATTCTGTTAGCTCCATCTCCATCTCATCAATGTCCTATATCACCAATAAGTCCAAAACCAATTTTCTTGATTTGTCATTCATGGTTGTATCATACCAAGCCATGTACTTATTGTACATGCCTAGTCCTTAACAAAAATAAACCCATGATAAAAAGAAAACATATTAGAAGTAATCCAATATTTAATCTTTAATCATCAATAATAAATCCAATTTACATTTAAAAATAAAAAAATAAATATTGGAATAAGAGTGGCACAATCATACCCCATAATTGTTGCAACCAAAGAAACACCTTCCAAGGTTCAACCTCGTCTAAAATTTCTTCAACATGCATGGTTAGCGACAATTGTACTAGGGAACACTATCTTACTCCATCAACAATTGTGATTTCAAATTTCATAGGTTAGAGTTCTTGATTTGGGGAATAATAAAACAAGAAAGGAGATGCAATTAGAGAGAAAAGAAGAACTTGGACGATAAAGGCATAAATAAAGCTTGTCAAATTTGGGGAACAACAAAAAGAGGAGAATCAATTGGAGAATAGGAGGGGAGAGAAAACACATATTGAGAGGAGATGAGAGGCAGCTATGTAATTAGTGAGAGAAAGAGAGAATTACCATTAGCGATAACTTTCTCAGGTTTAATTTATGGGACCTACTATGCCATGTGTCATAATCTCAGCTCTTTAATTAACTCCAGCTACCCTATCAACTTATTTGGCCAAAAATTTGCTAATTATACCATATTATAACAAAAATCTGAGTTTAATGATCAAATTGATCAAAATTAAAAAAATGTTACCATAATAGAATTATGAGCATACTTCAGTGACCATTGGTGCAATTTAGCCTAACCTTATTTTAAGCTCATTTACTTCATCCATGTTAAGTACATGCTTAATTAGATTAGAATCAGTTTCTAATTTAATTATATTTTTATGTCATAGTTTATTTATGTAATATAAGACTTCAAGTTGTTTTTCTTTTATCTTTGAATCTTATATATATGTATTTTGTTTTATGAAAATTATTTTAATTAATGTATTTATTTCAGTTCAATTAATTATTTAGGATTAATTGATTATATATATATATATATATATATATATATATATATATATATATATATATATATATATAAAATTTATGCAATTAAATATAAATAAAATCCTTATAATATTCATAAGTAACTAGGACATTCTAAAAGTTTTAATAACTTTAAAAATGAAACTGCGCATTAATTAATTAAGTTAACAATTATCATATAAAGTAATTGTATTTAATACTAGACATTAATGTTGTTGCTGAGCTTAATAAGGGTAAGAAACTGAATGGTGACAATTATGAGATTTGAAGCATGAAGTGCTAGTAGAGTAAAAGGCTCTTAAAGTTTTAAACATTATCGTGGACGAGCCAAAGGCAAGTACTATGACCTAAAATAGGAGGGGCTATAAAGCCTATAAAGCTTGAAAAAAGAAGAACTCTTTAGCTCCCATTGCATTGTTGAGTAGCATGGATGATGATGTCAAATGCCAATTTTGTAGGTATGACCATGCCAAAGACATGTGGTCCCTATTGAAGGTGAAGTTGTACGTCCATTACCAAACTCATATTGCTGATTATCAAGTTTGACACATATAAGAAACATTCTGAACACGATATGAATAAACATTTTAGACAAATATTAAACAGGTAAAGTGTGCTGAAAGATGTCGATCATACCTTAATAGATGAGCAACAAGTCCAAGTTGTCATCATTTCTTTACCTTAAAGTTAGGAACAGGTAAAGATGCATTTGATCCATAATGAAAATATCAAACACTAGAAGATGTTATGCACCATCTTGAATTGGAGGAGGATCACATTGAAATTGTTGAGTTAAGTATTGAAGTGTATATAATCAATTCTAGCAAACATCACAATTTAGGGAAAAATGTAAGCATCAAATGGGTCCCAATCAAATAAGAGAAAATGAGAAGCTCAGGCAAGCAAAAAGCTTAAGAAAAACCAACATGGCAATAAAAAGCATAACAAAAAGAGGAATATAACAAGGTTTAGGTACTATAACTGTAATAAAGGTGGTCATTTTGCTTGAGATTGTGTCGTGCCAAATAAGGTACCTAGTTATGCATATGTTAATAACCTTTATGTTTCCTGCTTTGTTTTTCTAATTGAATCGTATCCTTTGCGGATTATAGACTTAGGGGCTGTAAACCATGTAGTGAAAAATAGAGAAGTCTTCATGGACTTTCAATGGGTCCCGCTTGGAGCAATATGAATATTTGTAGAAAGCAACACCAAAGTTAAAATCGAAGGGATTAACATATGTGTTGCGTATGAAGCCCTTGTAAGTGGACAAATCACGTACAAGTAATATAATATGAAGTACAATTCATTCCCATGAAGATTAATTCACACAAGTGCCAATAAAACCTTAATTTTTCTATTATTTAGTAATCAAATTATGAAGATGAAAATTGCTTAAAATTTGAAATTGCAAAATTAATTAATCCAAAACTAAAATTAAATTAAGAAAAATCTTATGCAAATAATTTCTAGGAAATTTGGATCCACCACAATTCTATTCCACAAGTATATTAAGATATTTTCTAATTTTCTTAATATTCTTTTTCAATTAATATTGAGTTATTCTTGCTGAAATTATGTCTACTTTTGTGGTAACAAAATTCAATAAAAATTTATTAAACTCTTGGAATAATCCTTTAAAATCTCTAAAAGTCAAATATACTTTTGTGGTTTTAATCTTCAAGTTTAAAATGTTAAGACTAACCCTAGACTTTCATTTTTCACTCCATGATTTAGAGTCTCAAGCATTGCACATATGTGGTCATTATACATACAAAAATAATTAAGCTTAAACACATCTAATCAAACACCTAACACAATTCGAAGCAAAATCTCTTCAAATAATCACAAAAGAAGTGTTGGGCTTTGACCTTAATTCCTAAAATTAAAGAAATAGTTCAACATAGAAAGAGAAAAATAATAAGACAGGAAAGAATTTATCAATTTTAATAGAAGAATCTTTCTAAAGAAAGAGTTTTGCTAAACAAAATCAATGAAAACCTTAAAGAAAAACTCTCCAATCTTCACAAAATCTTCTTCAAAATTAGGTATAGAGGTTGGATCTACTTTTCTCTTTAAAAGAGAAGGTGGGTTGGGTTTTTGCCATTTTTTGAGATTTTAGTAAGGCATTACTGGCTAAGCAAGGTTGAAGGCTCCTAAATGATGAGAATAACTTAATGTCTTAATTTCTCAAAGCAAAGTACTATCCTTGGCATTCATTCATGCAAGCTAATGAAGGGCATCAATCTAATAATGTTTGGAGAAGTATTTTAAGCTTTAAGGAGCTGTTAGGAAGAGGCATATATCGGAGGGTTGGTAATGGGAGGTAGGATATGAATGTGTGGAATGATAATAGGATTGTGGGAGATGTTAACATGAAACTTTTGATTCAC
Organism: Omphalea diandra; assembly: GCA_949677035.1. Lineage (NCBI taxonomy): Eukaryota > Viridiplantae > Streptophyta > Magnoliopsida > Malpighiales > Euphorbiaceae > Omphalea > Omphalea diandra. Next base: position 4,397 of record CATIWR010260752.1, on the reverse strand, counting down.
CAGTAGTTGCCTAAGAATGCAAGAGTGAGCTGCCTTATGAAGGAATCTATGAATTGTTGGGATCAAGAATTAGTTAATAGAACTTTTTTTTGCCTTTTGAGGCCAGTAAAATTTTGGCCATTTTGTTAAGTCTAAAATGCCCTAGTGATAAGTTGTTTTGGGTGCATACTAAGGATGGCCATTATAATGTCAAGATTGGATATCATATTGTGTGTTGTTTGGGGAGAGATAACTAAGGTGTAGCTCGGGTTTCTGCCTTACTACAATGTGTTGGAAAGAAGGGGGTTGAAGATGTATAATCTTTGCACCAAATGCCATCAGGAAAGGGAATCCATTTTGTACATTTTTATGGATTATGAATGGACTAGAGTTATATGGATGGCATCTCCCTCAGGGTTGTTGGTTGATCGGTATAAGTTGTGAATATTAATATGTGGATTCAACTTCTTAGCAAGGAGTTGAAATGGGAAGATTTCTATGCTGTGATTTTGCCTTGGAATGTTTGATTTGAATGAAACAAACTTGTCTATGAAAATAGGATGCCAACTATCCCTAAAATTATGGACCAAAGTACCTCTATTCTTGCTAAAACTATGGGGCAAAAAGAACAAAGGATAAGAGTTAATGATCAACAAGTATCTCCTCGACATTGGGAAGCTCCTCTTAGTAATATGATTAAGATAAATACGAATTTTCCTATTATTGTGACTGAGAATCATACAGGACTAGCGGTGTTGATACATAATTCTAATGGGTAGGTTATGGCCTTAGAAGGAAGAAGATTGGAAGAGTATGGGAAGTTATGGTTATGTTATATGGATTGCAGATTGCACTAGATTGTTGTTTTTGAAATAGGATTGATGAATCTAATGTAGTGAATGTCATCTCTAAGTTAAATAGCATAGCTCAAGGGATATTATCCTTCTTTTTATTGTAATGATATTTTAGCTTTATGTAGCAATTTCCATTCTATTAGTTTTTGTCATATTGGTAGGAAGTGTAATAACATTGCTCACATTGTTGTATAGTGCTTTAGGAATTAACAAATAATTAATCTATCTATAGGAGGATCCTCTTTAGTTTGTTCCATGTATCTTGAGCAATTCTTTAACTTTCTTCTTCGTGCAACTCATTTTTTTATCCAAAAAAAAATATAAAACACAAGTAAAAGGAAATTAATTATAAGGATAGCACATTTCAAAATTCTGTCCAAAAAATTTTTAAAAAATAAATGAGGCCTAAAATAGCATAAACATGAACAACATATCCCAACTCCAGTCCCAAAGAGACATTGATGGTGGTAGTGCAAAGATGGAATCATGGGGAGGTATGTCAGGTTCACCCAAGCTAGGTACAAAGACTTAAACCTTATTTGCATTTCAAATGAGGATGTCCTTTCAAATTTTTTAAAAAATAATAGTATGAGTCATTGGCTTGGTTTGAACTAACTTTTAAGGGCCTATTTGATTTAGCTATAACTATCAACGATAAGCGATTGACAGTTAGCATTTAGGTGTAAGTGCTCAACAAATATAAAATATTTGATAATTTAATGATTGAATGTGTGTTTATATCATAAAAAGTAAAAAAAAAAAAAATCATTATTTTATATTTTAATTAATTTTATATAAAATACTAATTTTTATATAGCAAATAATGATAGATATTTGGTTAATATTAAGGAAAAAATTTAAATGCCAACTTTTATTTTCAAACGTTAGAAAAACTAGTTTTTAATGTTTAGTTATATTTTCTAAATGTTGAACGTTGATTTTTAAATTGAAATGCCTATCACTAATATTTATCAAACTCTCTTTTTTAACGTTTGAATGTTTAATCATTGAGCGTCAACAAGTAAATGCTAAATCAAACATACACTAAATCAAATATATTTGCGTCACATGCAATTATCTACAAATATCTTTTTTTTTTTTAAACAGTGTGGCATGGTTAATGCTAGTAATGGAGCTACCGCGACTCAATAGTTAGTTGTCAATAAGGGAGGGAAAAATTTTATAATAATCCCTTAACAAAAAGATCCCTACCAATAATGAGGTTTGAACCAAGACCTTAAGAGTTTTGAAGCATCACCCTTATCACTAGGCTAGGGATGATTTGTACTATCTACAAATATCTTATTATTACAATTTCTTGGAAGCATCATACTAATGAGGAAAGGAACTTACATATTTCGGGTATGTACAAAGACATGAACCTCATTTGCATTTTAAATGAGAAGGTTCTTTTTATTATCACAGATTTGACGTTTTTTTTTCTACAGCATAAAATAGAAAAAATTGTAAGTTTAGTTAATAAAATATAAGATAATTATATACAACATGAAATAGAACCAAATTTAAGCTGTCTCCAAAGATTTGATTAACTATTAGAGGTTGCGAATAACATTCTCCTTATTGCATTCTCTAATTATTTTCTTTTAATTTTGTTGTTACCTAATAAATTTTATTAGATTGATGAGCAAACTCCTTTAATCATTTAGAGTAATCTTTTTTATCCTTTATTTTCATTTTTTATGATGAGCAATAAAAAATTCAATGCATGTACAATAAACCTTTAAGGATTTTCTTTTTCATTAAATTATTTAACAGTTATGATAAAATTATTTTATCTCAAGAAATAATTGTTATTCTTACTAAATAACTTAAAATAAATAAGAAATTATAATTTAGGCACATAAATAAGTACAATAAAATTTGTTAATTTATTAAATATCAAATTGTCATTATATTTTAAATAAAATTAAAATAAACTAAGATTAAATTTAAATTTTATTAAATAATCTAATTATTTTAAAAAATAAATTTCTTTCTTTTTTGCTTTAATTATTCTACTTATATATATATATATATACACTAATAAAATTATTTTTTGTATTACCACTATATCAATTGAGTCGGATCATTAGTTGACTCATTCAAGTCGGTTGAGACCCAATCTATTGAGTTTACTTGAACTTGATCCAATTAGACCCTTAAATTTTCAAAGCATTTCAGGTTTGGATTGAATTCGAGTTATATTTTTCAAACGAGTTTGGATTGGATAAAAAAATGTCATTTCTACTAAAAATCTAAAACATGAGGAAAAGAAAATTAATTATAAGCATAGGACTTTTCAAAATTTTATGTTCAAAAATTTTAAAAAATAAATGAGGCCTACGATAGCCATAGAAACCGACAACATATCCCAACTCCGGTGCCAAAGTGAAATTGATGGTGGCAGTGCAAAGATGGAATCATGGGGAGGCATGTCTATCCACCCAAGCTAGGTACAAAGACTTGAATCTCATTTGCATTTGAAATAAGAAGGCCTTGTTATTATTATAGATGATTTTTTTTTTCCTACAGAGTCAACAACTTCAATTTATTCACAGAATATCAAAATTTGTAAGTTTAATCAATAAAATATAAGAAATATATAAAATGAAATACAACCAAAGTTAAGTTGTCTCTAAAGATTTGATTAACCATTAGAAGGTTCCTAATAACATTCTCTTTATTGTCATTAGTGGAACTAAGAGACTGGTATAAGCTGAAGTCTTTCCTGCTTGCTAAGGAAGATATGATAAGGATAGGGATTGCATCTCCTGCTGTTGGACACCAATCCCTACAGAAAAGGGGCTGATAAAGAGGTAGAAGCCCTCCCTTTTAGGTTTTATTAGTATTAGAAGTAGTATAATTTTGGTTTAAGTACAATATGTTGGGCCCCTCGAAAAGCAAAGTTGGACCTATTCCATTGGGTTAAGAGTTTGTTTAGGATAGTTAATAGATGTAACTAAGTTGTTAACAATTTAATAATAAGTGTTTAGTAAATTATGTCCAACAATTGTTGTTAATTTGTAAAATGACTAATAATGATATATTATCAATATTTTATATATTGAGTTAAATAAATTAAAATTAAATATAATAAAATAATATATTTTTTACATATGCTTGTAAAGTATAATTTCAAAATTTAGAATGTTATAATTATTAATTTATATTTATAAATATTAATAATTTTTTATGTTAATTTTTTATATAAATAATTAAAATATTATAAGTCATAGTTGGTAGTTAAATGACAAAACTTTAAGAATAATAATAAAAGATAATTTTGATAACCACAGAAATTCATAAAAAAATCTTCAAATATGAGATGATAAAAGCCACAACTAATTGGAGTTATATTCATTATCAATTGTTGTTTTAGATGATTTATTAAATATTTATTTCTTAGCTATTGAACGAAAAACCTCTATCCACTTCTTCAATTAACTATACCAAACACCCCCTAAGTATAATTGCGTTAATGGATTTTGAGTTTTATGACTAATCGGATAATATACAAGTAAATAAACCATAACCAACCCAGCTAAAATGATAATTTTTTATCTG
>CATIWR010260748.1:0-21241 GCA_949677035.1 Omphalea diandra | reverse complement strand
AAACAGATTGGAACTCAATTGAACAAGTGGAACAAAATTGGTGCTAGAAATGCTCAATTCACTATTTTCCTTATTTTAAGGAAATTTTGAAAAGCAATCTATTCCAATTAGATTCTAATGATGCAAGCACATTTTTGGATGATGAAACACACTAATTTAAAGATGAAAATCAAAGAAAAATAGAATAGAAACACAATGGAACAAGAACAACATAATTAAACAATGATAGAGTGCTAATAGCAATTGAGGAGTTTTTTTTTATGATTTTCTTCATGCAAACGAACCAGAATTGAGTTCTAACACAAAAGAATGATTAATATAATAAGACAAACTAATTTGATGGGAGAAAAATAAAGAAAACAAACTGGGACAAGATAGAACAAAAACAAACATAATTAAAGCCCTATGAAGGAGATAGGCCCCGATTTGATGCAAAAACAATAAGAACACAAAGAACAACGAATTTTAGAGATAACTTACTTGATTTGAAGCCTTAGCTCTGATACCAAATGATAAGAACAAGATTGGATTGAATCTTACCCGTATGTTAAGGAATAGTTTCCCAAAATCTATCAAACCAAGTATTGGAGTTTTGATCTTCAAATCCCAACTAGACCTCTAGAAAACTTGTTTCTAGCAACCTAAGTTATAAAGATTCAAATTTGTGTTAACTCAAGCCTTAAATTAACCAAGCCAATTTAAGATCAAAATTAACAAGTTTGTGACATTATTAAGCCTTTACTCAATAATCTCACCAAGTCCACTTAAGAATTTAAGAATAGAATTTAATCTTACAAGCAAAATTGCTAACAATAATAATATTGATCGAATTCTTTTCCTGACAGAATATGAGGGCTATTTATAGCCTTACAATGTTTAATCCAAAACCAATTAGGATTTGGTTTACATTCCCTAACAGAATTCAATATTTCCTAATGTAATAAGGAAAAGGTAATCCTAAACTAAATAGGAAAACTAAAGAAACATTATGATTGGTCTACAAGATTAGACCAAGATACTTTCCTAACTAATGAACAACTCTTCCTAAATAGAAAAGGAAAAGGATTCAACCTAATGAGGAAACTCTAATGGCATTAGGAAATATTGCCAACTAAGGAAATCTTGTAAGAATCTTTAACTTTGGGCCTTATTTCCTTGCTTACATGACTTGGGCTTCCTTTTACATGCCTTGGGCTTCTTTTTACATGTCTTTGCAGAATTGGTTTATGCTTGGGTGCTCTGCACAAGTTAGGCTCCATTGTATTAAGTTAAGTGCTCTATTTGAAGAGTTTAAACTACCATCAGCTTTTAATTGGGCTTCACACATCCTTTGCTCTTTTTGGACTAATCCAAGTATAACTTCTTATTGCATGAATGCTCCAATTACCTCCTTAAACTTTGTTAGCCTTCCCTTTGCGATTGGGCCTTAAAGTTGAAGTGGATCCTGTGCCAAGTATAGGCTATTTGCATCATTCCCTCCTTCCTTAAGAGAATTCATCCTCAAATCAACGCCTTCATCAAAATCAAAAGGCGATAAATCAGCAACATTAAATGTAGTACTAATATTATAATCACTAGACAAGTTTGACTTGTAAGCATTATTATTAACCCTCTCTAAGACTTGAAAACATCCATCTCCTCCACGGTCTAGGTTACTTATTCTAAGGTTAGGGAAACCATTCTTTCCTAAATGAAGTGTAAGTGTTTTTTTTTTAATTTTAGATTTGTTATTTAACCCTCAAATAACATCATCGCACCAATAAAAGCAAAAGAAAGCAAAAGTTTGCACGTGTAACAATTTAAGAAAAAGTGAGTAAGGAATTACAGAGTTACTCCACAAAGATGTGAAAATGAAGTGTATGTGTTTTTTCCACTATAATTGTTATTTAAGCCTTACATAACATTATGTCATCAACAAAAGCGAAAGAAAGTGCAAGCTTGCAAAAGTAACCATTAAACAAAAGTGAGTAAGGAATTACATGAGTTTCCCCACAAAGATGTGAAAATGAAGAGTATGTATTTTTTGCTTTAGACTAGTTATTCAAACCACAGATAACATCATAAGAATAATAAAAGTAATAAAAGTGAGTAAGGAATTGCACATGTTACCCCACTAAGATGGAAAAATAACTAAAAGGTAAGCCATCTAGGCCCAATTTTAATTTAGTTTTTTAGACTAACAAGTTTAAAAGTGGTGATAAGCTTATATGAGGACCAAGGCTGAACCACCTAAGAAGGAAGGAGGGAAGCCCAATTTTCCTACTAGGGTCGAACCTAATAAGCCCAATAAGAGTAGCTCAATTATTTGTTTCAAATGCTAATAAAAAGGGCATGTTGCACATGATTGCCCAAACAAAAAAGCAATGTTTTGAAAGATGTTGAGATTACTAGTGACGATGAAGATGGAGAAGAAATAGATCCTAAAATGCCTCCATTGGAAGTTGCTAGTGATGTTCATGAAGAAAACCCCAATGAGGTAACAAACAAAGATATTTTTGTGACTAGACATACTTTAAAAGCCTAAACAAAGGATGAACATGTGCAAAGGGAAAATATATTTCATGCAAGATGTAGAATAAATGGCAACTTATGTCTTATTGTAATTGATGGTGGTAGTTGCACTAATGTAGCTAGTACCTACCTAGTTGAAAAGATGAAATTGCCAACTTTAAAAAATCCTAAATCATATCATTTGCAATGGCTAAATAAATGTGGTGAAATTAAAGTTAGAAAGCAAGTTAGGATAGCATTTTCAATGGACAAGTACCCTTTAAGTGTTATGTGATGTTATTCTTATGCAAGCGAGTCACATACTTTTGGGCTGCCCTTGGCAATATGATAGAAAGGCTAAGCATGACGGGTTTATAAATACTTATGAGTTTGACTTTCATGGTTAACATGTTGTATTATCTCCTTTATCTCCTTAGCAAATTTATAAGGGTCAAAAAGTTTTAAGAGAGAGAAAATAAGAAAAGAATTAGCACAACAAAATGAGAACTATGAGAAAACCCATGAGAGGTGCAAGCAAAAAGTGGAAAAAGGAGAGGAAAGAGTGGATGCACATAAAAAAAAAAAGAGGTGCATGCAAAAGGAGAGGGTGTGCAAAAAAAGCCCTTATGTTGAAAGAGAGTTATAGACTGAAACTGATTCTTCTAATGCCACAACCATGTTTTTGTTTAAAGGGATGTATTACACTACTAACGAAATTTATAATCTTTTATATAATGCTTTTATGTCTCTTTTGCAAGGTTATGAGGAATGGTTTTTCGTGGAAGAGCCTAGCAAGCAAGATGACCTAACTTTTAATTCTTGTGATAATGGTGCTATAATAAATAGTGAGGTTGAAATTTTGTGTAACAGTGAGTTTTCTTACTTTTGCTTGGAGAATTATACTTGTTTTATTTATTCTAGGCATAATTCTTCTTGTTTTAATCATAGTTTTTGTGTTACTAGGCTTTCTTTTAGTGATGAATGTTTATTTTCTTCTTTAAACTATTGTTTTTGCATTTCTTTTATTTTCTTCTTTAAACTGTTGTTTTTGCATTTCTTCTTTAAACCTCAAATAACATCATCACATCAAAAAAAGCAAAAGAATGCAAAAGTTTACACGTGTAACTATTTATGCAAAAGCGAGTAAGGAATTGCACAAGTTACCCCACAAAGATATAAAATTGACATGTATGTGTTTTTTGCATTAGAATTGCTATTTAAGCCTTAGATATCATCATCACATCAAAGAAAGTGGAAGAAAGTGGATGTTTGCATGAGTAACTTTTTAAGTAAAAATGAGTAAGGAATTGCCAGAGTTATCCCACAAAGATGTGAAAACAAAGTGTATGTGTTTTTTTGCATTAGAATGTTATTTAACCCTCACATAATATCATGGCATCAATAAAAGTTAAAAAAAGTGCACGAGTAACCATTAAATAAAAGTGTGTAAAGAATTACGCGAGTTACTCCACAAAGATGTAAAAACAAAGTGTATGCATTTTTTCCATTAGAATAGCTATTTAAATCTCGGATAACATCATCACATCAATAAAAGCAAAATAAAATGGAAGCTAGTACGCGTAACCATTTAAGCAAAAGTGAGTAAGGAATTGCATAAGTTACCTCCATTAAGATGTGAAAATGAAGTGTAGGTATTTTTTTTCTTTAGATTTGCTATTTAACCCTTAAATAACATCATCGTCATCACATCAATAACAACAAAAGAAAGCAAAAGTTTGCACGTGTAACTATTTAAGGAAAAGTGAGTAAGGAATTGCACGAGTTACCCCATAAATATATAAAAATGAAATGTATGTGTTTTGCATTAGAATTGCTATTTAAACCTTAGATAATATCATCTCATCAATACAAATAAAAGAAATCAAAAGTTTGCACGAGTAACCATTTAAGCAAATGTGATTATCGAATTGCACGAGTTACCTTACAAAGAAGTCAAAATAAAGTGTACGCATTTTTTTTATTTAAAATTGCTATTTAAGCATCGGATTACATCATCCAATCAATTAAAACAAAAAGCAAGAAGAAGTTTGCACGAGTAACCATTTAAGCAAAAGTGAGTAAGCAATTGCACGAGTTACCCCATAATAATATGAAAAAGAAGTGTATGTGGTTTTTACTTTAGAATATTTAAGCCTTAGATATCATCATCACATCAAAGAAAGTAGAAAAAAGCAGAAGTTTGCATGAGTAACTATTTAAGTAAAAGTGAGTAAGGAATTGACTGAGTTACCCCATAAAGATGTGAAAATGAAGTGGAAGTGTTTTTTGCTTTAGATTTAAACCTCCAAAAACTTCATTGTTTAAAAAAAAGCAAATGAAAGCGGACGTTTGCACGAGTAACTATTTAAGCAAAAGTAATGAATTACGCGAGTTAACCTATAAAGATCTGAAAACGAATTATAATGTGTTCTTTGCACTAGAATTGCTATTTAAGCCTCATATAACATCATGACACCAACACAAGCAAAAGAAAGTGGAAGTTTGCATGAGTAACCATTACACAAAGTGAGTAAGGAATTACACGAGTAACCCCACAAAGATGTGAAAATAAATTGTGTTTTTTGCACTAGAATTGCTATTTAAGCCTTATATAACATCATGGCATCAACATATGCAAAAGAAAGTGAAAGTTTGCATGAGTAACCATTACACAAATGTGAGTAAGTAATTACACGAATGACCCCATAAAGATGTGAAAATGTAGTGTATGTGTTTTTTGCATTAGAATAGCTATTTAAACCTCATATAACATCATCACATCAACAAAAGCAAAATAAAGTGAAAGGTAGCACGTATAACCATTTAAGCAAAAATGAGTAAGGAATTGCACAAGTTACCCCACAAAGATGTGAAAATGAAATGTAGTTGTTTTTTGCTTTAGATTTGCAATTTAACCCTCAAATAACATCATCGAACCAATAAAAGCAAAAGAAAGCGAAAGTTTGCACATTTACTATTTAAGCAAAAGTGAGTAAGGAATTGCGTGAGTTACCCCATAAAGATGTGAAAACTAAGTGTATGTGCTTTTTTGCATTAGAATTGCTATTTAAGACTCATAACATAACAAAATCAATAAAAGCGAAAGCAAGTGCAAGTTTACATGAGCAACCATTAAACAAAACAGAGTAAGGAATTATGCAAGTTACCTACAAAGATGTGAAAATGAAGAGTATGTGTTTTTTACATTAGAATTCCTAAGCCTCATATAATACCATAGCATCAATATAAGAAAAAGAAAGTGGAGGCTTGCATGAGTACCCATCACACAAAAGTGGGTAAGGAATTACATGAGTCACCCCACAAAGATGTTAAAACGAAGTGCATGTGTTTTTTGCATTAGAATAACTATTTAAACCTCGAATAACATCATCACATCAACAAAAGCAAAATAATGTGGAAGGTAGCATGGGTAACCATTTAAGTAAAAATGAAAAAGGAATTGCACAAGTTACCCAACTAAGCTGTGAAAATGAAGTGTAAGTGTTTCTTGCTTTAGATTTATTATTTAACCCTCAAATAACATCATCGCATCAATAAAAGCAAAAGAACTTGAAAGTTTGCATGTGTAACTATTTAAGCAGAAGTGAGTCAGGAATTGCATGAGTTACCCCCACAAAGATATGAAAACGAAGTGTATGTTTTTTTTTTTTGCATTTGAATAACTATTTAAACCACAGATAACATCATGACAATAATAAAAGTAAAACAAAATTGAAAGCTTGCACGTGTAACCATTTAAGTAAAAGTGATTTTGGAATTGCACAAGTCACCCATAAAGATGTGAAAACGAAGTCTATTTGTTTTTTGCATTAGAATATCTATTTAAACCTCAGATAACATCATGACAACAATAAAAGGACAAAAGATGTTCTATGTGTTTTTTGCATTAGAATAGCGATTTAAACCTCTGATAACATCATGACAACAATAAAAGGACAAAGATGTGATAACAAAGAGTACGTTTTTTTTTTTTTTGCATTAGAATAGCTATTTAAACCACATATAACATCATGACAACAATAAAAGTAAAAGAAATCAAAAGTTTGCACGTGTAACCATTTAAGCAAAAGTGATTTTGGAATTGCATGAGTTACCCCACAAAGATGTAAAAATAAAGCGTATGTGTTTTTTGCATTAGAATTGCTATTTAAACATTAGATACTATCATCACATCAATAAAAACAAAAGAAATCAAAAGTTTGCATGAGTAACAATTTAAGCAAGTGTGATTAAGGAATAGAATGAGTTACCTCATAAAGATGTGGAAACAAAGTATATGTATTTTTTGCTTTAGAATTTCTATTTAAGCATCAAATTACATCATCTAATAAATGAAAGCAAAAAGCAAGTTGAAGTTTGCACGAGTAACCATTTAAGTAGGAAAAAATAAGGAATTTGCACAAGTTACCCCATAATGATATGAAAAAGAAGTGTATGTGTATTTTACATTAGAATTGCTATTTAAGCCTTATACATCATCATGACATCAAAGAAAGTACAAGAAAATAGATATTTGCATGAGTAATTATTAAGTAAAGTGAGTAAGGAATTGCTCGAGTTACCCTACAAAGATGTGAAAATGAAATGTGATTGCTTTTTGCTTCAGATTTGCTCTTTAAACATCAAATAACTTCATAGTATAAAAAAAATGAAAGAAAGCGGATATTTGCATGAGTAACTATTTAACCAAAAGTGAGTAAGGAATTGCACGAGTTACCCCAAAGGATGTGAAAACAAAGTGTATGTATTTGTTGCATTAGAATTGCTATTTAAGCCTCAGATAATATCATGGCATCAATAAAAGTGAAAGAAAGTTAAAGTTTGCATAAGTAAGCATTACACAAAAGTGAGCAAGAAATTAAATAAGTGACCCCACAAAGAAGTGAAAATAAAGTGTATGTGTTTCTTATATTGGAATAGCTATTTAAACCTCGGATAAGATTATCGGATCAATAAAAGCAAAATAAAGTGGAAGGTAGCACAAGTAACCATTTAAGCAAAAATGAGTAAGGAATTGCACAAGTTACCCCACTAAGATGTGAAAATGAAGTGTATGTATTTTTTAGCATTAGAATTGCTATTGAAGCCTCCCATAACATTATGGAATCAGCAAAAGTGAAAGGAAGTGTAAGTTTACACGAGCAACCATTAAATAAAGAATTATGCAAGTTACCCACAAAGATGTAAAAATAAGGAATATGTGTTTTTTAACATTCGAATACCTATTTGAACCACGAATAACATCATGACAACAATAAATGTAAATGAAATTGAAAGCTTACACGTGTAACCATTTAAGCAAAAGCGATTTTAGAATTGCATGAGTTACCCCACAAGATGTGAATACGAAGTGTTTGTGCTTTTGTATTTATAATTGCTATTTAAGCCTCACATAACATAATGGAATCAACAAAAGCGAAAGGAAGTACAAGTTTGCACGAGCAACCATTAAAACAAAATAGAGTAAGAAATTATGTAAGTTACCCATAGAGATATGAAAATGAATAGTATGTAATTTTTGAATTAGAATAGCCATTTAAACCACGGATAACATCATGACAATGATAAAAGCAAAAGAAATTGAAAGCTTGCACTTGTAACCATTTAAGCAAAAGTGATCTTGAAATTGCACGAGTTACCCCACAAAGATGTGAAAATAAAGTGTATGTGTGTTTTTGCAATTAGAATTGCTATTTAAACCTCATATACTATCATCACATCAATAAAAATAAAAGAAATAAAAACTTTGCACGAGTAATAATTTAAGCAAGTGTGATTAAGGAATTGAACGAGTTACCTCACAAAGATGTGAAAATAAAGTATATGCATTTTTTGCTTTAGAATTGCTATTTAAGCGTCAGATTATATCATCCAATAAATAAAAGCAAAAAGCAAGCTGAAGTTTGGAATTGTACAATAAAGTGGAAGGTAGCACAAGTAACCATTTAAGCAAAAATGAGTAAGGAATTGCATAAGTTACCCCACTAAGATGTGAAAATGAAGTGTAAATTTTTTTTGCTTTAGATTTGCTATTTAACCCTCAAATAACATCATCACATCATTAAAAGCAAAAGAAAGCGAAAGTTTACACGTGTAACAATTTAAGCAAAAGTGATTTTGGATTTGCATAAGTTACCCCACAAAGATGTGAAAACAAAGTTTATATATTTGTTGTATTAGAATTGCTTTTAAACCTTGGATAATATCATCACATGAATAAAAACATAAGAAATCAAAAGTTTGCATGAGTAACCATTTAAGCAAATGTGATTAAGGAATTGAACGAGTTATCTCACAATGATGTGAAAACAAACTACATGCATTTTTTTGCTTTAGAATTGCTATTTAAGTATCAGATTACATCATCCAATCACTTTCTTTTGCTTTCTTGATCCTATGATGTTATTGAGGCTTAAATAGTAATTCTAAGGCATAAAACACATACACTTCGTTTTCACAACTTTGTGGGCCAACTCTTGCAATTCCATACTTAATTTTGCTTAAATAGTACATGTTCAAACTTTTGCTTTCTTTAGATTTTATTAATGTTATTATGTTATTTGAGAGTTGAATAGCAAATCTAATGAAAAAACACTTACACTTCATTTTAACATCTTTGTGGGATAACTTGGGCAATTCCTTTACTCACTTTTGCTTAAATGGTTATTCATGCTAGCTTCCATTTTATTTTGCTTTTACTGATGTGATGAAGATCCAAGGTTTAAATAGCTATTCCAATGTAAAAATACACAAACACTTCATTTTCACATCTTTGCCAGGAAACACATGTAATTCCTTAATCACTTTTGTGTAATGGTTTCTTATGCAAACTTCCACTTTCTTTCATTTTTATTGATTTCATGATGTTATATGAGGTTTAAATAGTAATTCTAACGCAAAAAACACATACACTTTATTTTCACATCTTTATGGGGTAAGTCATGCAATTCTTTACTCACTTTTGCATAATAGTTAAATGTTCAAAGTTTTGCTTTCTTTTGCTTTTACTGATGTGATGAAGTTATCTGAGGTTTAAATAGCTATTCTAATTTTAAAAAAACACATACACTTCCTTTTCACATCTTTGGACGAAAACACATATAATTCCTTACTCACTTTTATGTATTAGTTTCTTATGCAAACTTCCACTTTCTTTCGCTTTTATTGTTGTCATGATGTTATCGAGGCTTAAATAGCAATTCTAACACAAAAAACACATACACTTTGTTTTCACATCTTTATGGGGTAACTCATGCATTTCCTTACTCACTTTTGCATAAATAGTTATGCATGCAAACTTTCTTATTCTTTTGCTTTTATCAATGTTATGATGTTATTTGAGGGTTAAATAGCAAATATAAAGCAAAAAACATTTATACTTTGTTTTCACTTATTAGTTGGGTAACTTGTGTGATTCCTTACTCACTATTACTTAAATGATTACACGTGTTAGCTTCGATTTTATTTTGCTTAAATGGTTACGCGTGTAATTCATTTCTCGCTTTTGTGTAATGGTTTCTCGTGTAAACTCCCATTTTTTTTCACTTTTTTCGATGCCATGATGTTATCTGAGGCTTAAATAGCAATTTTAATGCAAAAAACACATACACTTTAATTTCACATCTCTGTGGGGTAACTCATGCAATTCCTTACTCACTTTTAAGTAAATAGTTACATGTGCAAACTTTCTCATTCTTTTGCTTTTATCGATGCGATGATGTTATTTGAGGGTTAAATATCAAACTTAAAGCAAAAAACACTTACACTTTGTTTTCACATTTTATCAGGGTAACTTGTTTAATTCGTTACTCACTATTACTTAAATGGTTACAAGTGCTAGCTTCCATTTTATTTTGCTTTTATTGATGTGATGAAGTTATCCCAAGTTTAAATAGCTATTCTAATGCCAAAAACACATACACTTCGTTTGCACATCTTTTTAAGGTAACACATGAAATTCCTTACTCACTTTTGTGTGATGGTTTTTTATACAAACTTCCACTTTCTTTTGTTTTATTGTTGCCTTGATGTTATCTAAGGCTTAAATAGCAATTCTAATGCAAAAAACATATACACCTCATTTCACGTCTTTATGGGGGTAACTTGTACAATTCCTTACACACTTTTGCATAAAATAGTTGAACGTGCAAACTTTCTGATTCTTTTGCTTTTATCGAGGTAATGATGTTATTTGAGGGTTAAATAGCAAATATACAACAAAAAACACTTACACTTTGTTTTCACATCTTAGTGGGGTAACTTGTGTAATTCCTTACTCACTGTTGCTTAAATGGTTACATGTGCTAGCTTTCTTTTTATTTTGCTTTTGTTGATGTGATGATGTTATTTGAGGTTTAGATAGCTATTCTAATGCACAAAAACACATGCACTTCATTATTGCATCTTTGGTTGCTTTTGCTTTTATTGATTTAGTGATGTTATCTGATGCTTAAATAGCATTTCTAAAGCAAAAAATGGATACACTTTGTTTTCACATCTTTGCAAGGTAACTCATGCAATTCCTTACTCATATTTGCTTAAATGGTTACTTGTGCAAACTTTCACTTTCTTTTGTTTTTATTGATGTGATGATGTTATCTAAGGTTTAAATAACAATTCTAATGCAAAAAATACACACTCCGTTTTCACATCTTTATGGGATAACTTGTGCAATTCAATAATCACTTTTGCTTAAATGGTTACACGTACAACTTTCAATTTCTTTTACTTATATTGTTGTCATGATGTTATCCGTCATTTAAATAACAATTCTAATGCAAAAACACATACTCTTTATTTTCACATCTTTGTGGGGTAACTTGCAAACAATTCTTTAATATACTCAAAACCAAGTAATTTAACATCAAGAATAGAAAGAGGAGTATACCTTTGAGATAGTGCATCAACCACTATATTTTCCTTAACTCGATTTTACCGTATGACATATGGAAAAGACTCAATAAATTCACTCCATTTAGTATGTCTTTTGTTCAATTTTTGTTGTGCTTTAAGGCATTCAAGAGATTCACGGTCCGCATGAATGACAAATTCCTTGGGCCAAATAATGTTGCCATGTTTGCAAAGCTCTAACCAAAGCATACATCTCTTTATCATAAGTTAGATATTTCAATAAAGGTCCATTAAGTTTTTCACTAAAGTAAGATATGGGCCTTCCTTCTTGCATTGAAACAACTTTAATACCCAAACCTGAGGCATCACATTCAATTTCAAAAGTATTAGCAAAGTTAGGCAAAGCTAATAAAGGTGAACTAGTTAATTTAGATTTCAACAATCAAAAGCATGAAGTTATTTCAGTTATGGGAGCTGTAATAGTGCTAAAATCTTTTACAAACCTCCTATAAAAACTTGTTAAACCATGAAAAGACCTTACCTCACATACACTAAATGGAATCAGCCATGTCTTGATGGCACTTACCATTTCTTCTTTAACTTCTATTCCATCTTTGCTAACAATAAAACCTAGAAAAACAAGTTTAAAAGTACAAAAAGAACTCTTTTTTAAAAATGTACAACTTTTCTTTTCGTAAAACTTCAAAAACTAGCTTTACATGCTTTAAATGCTATTCTAAAGACTTAGAATAAACAAGAATGTCATCAAAATGAACAATTACAAATTTTCCAAAGTATGCACGTAAAATATGGTTCATCAATGTCATGAAAGTGTTAGGGGCATTATTAGCCCGAAAGGCATACCTAACCATTCATACAATCCGTATTTATTTTTAAAAGTTGTTTCCATTCATCCGCTTCATGCATCCAAATTTGATGATAATCACTTTTCAAATCAAATTTTAAAAAACATGCATGCACCATGCAATTCATCTAACATGTCATCTAACCTAGGAATTGATGCCTATATTTAATGGTTATCTTATTAATGGCCCTACAATCAATACACATGCGCCAAGATCCATCCTTTTTAGGTACTAATAAAAGAGGAATTGCATAAAGACTCATATTTTCCCTTACTAAGCCTTTTTCCATAAGCTTATCTACTTGCCTTTGAAGCTTCATTATCTCCTCTGGGTTGCTTCTATAGGCTGGCCTACTTGGAATTTGATAGCCCATAATGAATTCAATTTGGTGCTCAATTTCTCTTAAGGGTGGCAATCCTTAGGAAACAAATCTAAAAAGTTATGTAATAAGGAAACAAAACCCCCAGGAAGAATATTAGTTAGATCATCACTAAAAGAAAAACACATTAGTTTCACATCTTTATACAAAAGCATGGCCATTGGTGTTTTGGCTAGCAAAGCTTTCGTCACATCCCTTTCTTTTGCAAATATAGCTTTTTTTTTACACCATCATGGTGTTATCCGATGTTTAAATAGCAATTCTGATGCAAAAAAACATATACACTTCGTTTTCACATCATTGTGGGGTAATTCGTGCAATTCCATAATCACTTATGCTTAAATGTTACACGTGCAAACTTCTTATTTCTTTTACTTTCATTGTTATCATGATGTTATCCATAGTTTAAATAGCTATTCCAAAGGAAAAAACAAATACTCTTCATTTTCACATCTTTGTGGGGTTACTCGCATAATTCCTTACTCGCTTTTGTTTAATAATTACTCATCCTAACCTGCACTTTATTTTGCTTTTGTTGATGCCATAATGTTATGTGAGGGTCAAATAGCAATTTTAATGCAAAAAACACATTCATTTCATTTTCACATCTGTAACTCATACAATTCCTTACTCATTTTTGCATAAGATAGTTACACTTGCAAACTTTCACTTTCTTTTGCTTTTATTAATACGATGATGTTATTTGAGGGTTAAATAGCATATCTAAAGCAAAAAAAAACCTACACTTCATTTTCACATCTTAGTGGGGGTAACTTGTGCAACTCCTTACTCACTTTTGCTTAAATGGTTACAGGTGCTAGCTTTGATTTTATTTTGCTTTTATGATGTGATGATGTTATCTAAGATAAAAATAACTATTCTAATGGAAAAAACATATACACTTTTCACATATTTATGGGATAACTCACATAATTCCTTGCACACTTTTGTTTAATGGTTACTTGTGCAAACTTGCACATTCTTTTAGCACATCTTTGTGGGGCAACTCATGTAATTCCTTACTCACTTTTGTGTAATGGTTACTCGTGTAAACTTTCATTTTTTTTTCGCTTTGGTTCATGTCATGATGTTATCTAAGGCTTAAAATAATAATTCTAATGCAAAAAACGTGTACATTTCAGTTTTACATCTTTGTGGGGTAACTCGGGCAATTCCTTACTATTGCATAAATAGTTACTTGTGCAAACATCCATTTTCTTCTACTTTATTTGATGTAATCATGATATCTGAGGTGCAAATAGTAATTCAAAAATAAAAAACAAATACACTTCTTTATCATATCATTGAGAGGTAACTCGTGCAATTCCTTACTTTTGCTTAAATAGTTACTCATGCAAACTTCTACTTGCTTTTGCTTTAATTGTTTTAATGATGTTATCTGATGCATAAGTAACAATTCTAAAGCAAAAAATGCATACATTTTGTTTTCACATCTTTACGCGGTAACTCGTGCAATTATTTACTCACTTTTGCATAAAATAGTTAAACGTATAAACTTTTGCTTTCTTTTGCTTTTATTGATGGGATGATGTTATTTGTGGGTTAAATGTTAAATCTAAAGCAAAAAACATTTACAGTTCATTTTCACATCTTAGTAGGGTAACTTATGTAATTCCTTACTCACTTTTGCTTAAATGGTTACACGTGCTAGCATCCATTTTATTTTGCTTTTATTGATGTGATGATGTTATCCGAGGTTTAAATAGCTATTCCAATTAAAAAAACACATATACTTCGTTTTCACATCTTTGTTAGGCAACTCGTGAAATTCCTTATTCTCTTTTGTGTAATGGTTTTTCATGTAAATTTCCACTTTCTTTCACTTTTATTGATGCGATGATGTTATCTGAGGCTTAAATAGCAATTCTAATGCAAAAAACACATACATGTCCTTTTCACATCGTTGCGCGGTAACTCGTGCAATTCCTGACTCACTTTAGCATAAATAGTTAAATGTTCAAACTTTCACTCTTTTATTGATGTGCTGAAGTTATCTGAGGCTTAAATAGCTATTCTAATGTAAAAAAAAACATATACACTTTGTTTTCACATCTTTGGATGGAAAATGCATACAATTCCTTACTCACTTTTGTGTATTAGTTTCTTATGCAAGCTTCCACTTTCGTTATCTTTTATTGATTACATGACATTATCTGATGTGTAAATAACAATTCTAACGCAAAAAACTATTGCACTTTGTTTTCACATCTTTTTGAGTTAATTCGTGAAATTTCTTACTCACTTTTGTGTGATCGTTTCTCATGCAAACATCCATTTTCTTTTATTTTTATTAATGCCTTGATGTTAAATTAAGGCTTAAATAGCAATTCTAATGAAAAAAAACACATGCACTTTATTTTCACATCTTTATGGGGTAACTCGTACAATTCCTTCCTCACTTTTGCATAAATAGTTCAACGAATAAACTGGTACTTTCTTTTGCTTTTATTGATGGGATGATGTTGTTTGAGGGTTCAATTGTAAATTTAAAGCAAACAACACTTACTCCTTATTTTAACATCTTAGTAGGATAACTTATGTAATTTCATACTCACTATGGCTTAAATGGTTATTCATGCTAGCTTCCATTTTATTTTGCTTTTGTTGATGTGATCATCCTATCCGAGATTTAAATGGCTATTCTAATTAAAAAAACACATGCTCTTCATTTTCACATCTTTGTGAGGTGACTCATGAAATTCCTTCCTCACTTTTCTGTTATGGTTTTTCATGTAAACTTCCACTTTCTTTCCTTTTTATTGATTTCATGATGTTATTTGAGGCTTAAATAACAATTCTAAGGCAAAAAACACATACACTTCGCTTTCACGTCATTGTTGGGTAACTCATGCAATTCCTTACTCACTTTGCATAAAATAGTTAAAATATAAACTTTTGGTTTATTTTGCTTTTATTCATGGGATGATGTTATTTGAGGGTGAAATAGTAAATCTAAAAAAACACACTTACTATTCATTTTCACATCTTTGCAGCCTAACTTGTGGAATTCCTTACTCACTATTGCTTAAATGGTTACTCGTGCTAGCTTTAATTTTATTTTTCTATTGTTGATGTGATAATGTTATCCTAGGTTTAAATGGCTATTCTAATAAAAAAAAAAAAACACATACACTTCATTTCACATCTTTTTTAGTTAACTCATGAAATTTATTACTCTCTTTGTGTGATAGTTTCTCGTGCAAACTTCCACTTTCTCTCATTTTAATTGATGCCTTGATGTTATTTAAGGCTTAAATAGCAATTCTAATGAAAAAACACAAGCACTTCGTTTTCACATCTTTATGGAATAACTTGCTCACTTTTGCATAAATAGTTAAACGTACAAACTTCACTTTCTTTTTATTTTATTGATGGGATGATGCTATTTGAGGGTTCAATTGTAAATCTAAAGCAAAAAACACTTACTCTTCATTCTTACATCTTTGTAGGGTAACTTGTGTAATTTGTTACTCACTATTGCTTAAATGGTTACTCGTGCTAGCTTTCATTTTATTTTACTTTTGTTGATGCAATAATGTTATCCTAGGTTTAAATGGCTATTCTAATAAAAAAACACATACATTTCGTTTTCACATCTTTATGAGGTACCTCGTGATCTCCCTTCCCCACTTTTGTGTAATGGTTTCTTGTGTAAGCATCCACCTTCTTTCACTTTTATTGATGCCATGATGTTATCTGACAATGAACTAGCAATTCTAATGCAAAAAACATATACACTTCGTTTTCATATCTTTATGAGGCAACTCGTGCAACTCCTTACACACTTTTAAATGAATAGTTCCCATGTGCAAACTTTCTCATTTTTTTGCTTTTATTGATGGGATGATGTTATTTGAGGGTTAAATTGTAAATCTAAAGCAAAAAACACTTACTCTTGTTTTTAACATCTTAGTAGGGTAACTTGTGTAATTTCATACTCACTATTGCTTAAATGGTTACTCATGCTAGCTTTCATTTTAGTTTGCTTTTGTTGATGTGATCATGTTATCCGTGGTTTAAATGGCTATTCTAATAAAAAAACACATCTTTCGTTTTCACATCTTTGTGAGGTAACTCGTGAAATTCCTTGCTCACTTTTCTGTGATGGTTTTTCGTGCAAACTTACACTTTCTTTCCCTTATATTGATGCCATGATGTTATCTAAGGCATAAAGAGCAATTCTAATACAAAAAACACATACGCTCCATTTTCACGCCTTTGTGGGGTAACTCATGCAATTCCTTACTCACTTTTACATGAAATAGTTTAAGAGTAAACTTTTGCTTTCTTTTGCATTTATTCTAGGGATTGTGATATATGAGGGTGAAATAGTAAATCTAAAGCAAAACACACTTACTCTTCATTTTCACATCTTTGTAGTGTAACTTGTGGAATTCTTTACTCAATATTGCTTAAATGGTTACACATGCTAGCTTCCATTTTTTTTTCTTTAATTGATGTGATAATGTTATCCTAGGTTTAAATGGCTATTCTAATTAAAAAAACACATACACTTCATTTTCTCATCTTTTTGAGTTAACTCGTGAAATTTCTTACTCACTTTTGTGTGATGGTTTCCCGTGCAAATTTCCACTTTCTTTCATTTTTATTGATGCTATGAAGCTATTTATGGCTTAAATAGTAATTCTAATGCAAAAAACACATACACCTCATTTTCACATTTTTGTGGATAAGCTCATGCAATTCCTTACTCACTTTTGCATAAAATAGTTAAAGTATAAACTTTTGCTTTCTTTGGCTTTTATTCATCGGATGATGTTATTTGGGGGGTGAAATAGTAAATCTAAAGCAAAACACACTTACTCTTCATTTTCACATCTTTGTAGCCTAACTTGTGGAATTCCTTACTCACTATTGCTTAAATGGTTACTCGTGCTAGCTTCCAATTTTATTTTTCTATTATTGATGTGATAATGTTATCCTAGGTTTAAATGGTTATTCTAATAAAAAAACACGCACAATTTGTTTCACATCTGTTTGAGTTAACTCATGAAATTTCTTACTCTCTTTTGTGTGGTAGTTTCTCGTGCAAACTTCCACTTTCTTTCGTTTTTATTGATGCCTTGATGTTATTTGAGGCTTAAATAGCAATTCTAATAAAAAAACACAAACACTTCATTTTCACATCTTTGTAGCGTAACTTGTGGAATTCCTTACTCACTATTGCTTAAATGGTTACTCATGCTAGTTTTAATTTTATTTTGCTTTTGTTGATGTGATAATGCTATCCAAGTTTTAAAAGGCTATTCTAATAATAATAAAAAAAACACACACTTCATTTTCATATCTTAGTGACTTACCTCACGATCTTCCTTGCTAACTTTTGTGTAATGGTTTCTCGTGTAAGCTTCCACCTTCTTTCGCCTTTGTTGATGCCATGATGTTATCTGAGGCTTAAATAACAATTATAATGCAAAAAACACATACACTTCATTTTCACATATTATCGAGGAACTCGTGCAACTCGTTACTCACTTTTAAATAAATAGTTCCCACATGCATAATTTCTCATTCTTTTTCTTTTATCAACGGGATAATGTTGTTTGATGGTTAAGTTGTAAATCTAAAGCAAAAAAAAAAATTAACACTTACTCTTCATTTTCACATCTTAGTAGGGCAACTTGTGTAATTTCATACCCACTATTGCTTAAATGGTTACTCGTGCAAGGTTCCATGTTATTTTGCTTTTGTTGATGTGATCATGTTATCCGAGGCTTAGAGAGCAATTCTAATGCAAAAAACACATACACTTTGTTTTCACATCTTTATGGGGTAACTCATGCAATTCCTTACTCATTTTTGCATAAAATAGTTAAAGTAAAAACTTTTGCTTTCTTTTGCTTTTATTCATGAAATGATGTTTTTTGTGTGCGAAATAGTAAATCTAAAGCAAAACACACTTACTCTTCATTTTCACATCTTTATAGCGTAACTTATGGAATTCCTTAATCATTATTGCTTAAATGGTTACTCGTGCTAACTTACATTTTATTTTGCTTTTGTTGATGTGATCATGTTATCCGAGGTTTAAATGACTATTCTAATAAAAACAACACATGCCCTTCATTTTCATATCTTTGTGAGGTGACTCACGAAATTCCTTCCTCACTTTTCTATGATGGTTTTTCATGCAAACTTCCACTTTCTTTCCCTTTTATTGATGCCATGATGTTATTTGAGTCTTAAATAACAATTCTAAGGCAAAAAACACATACACTTCGCATTCATGTCATTGTGGGGTAACTTGTGTAATTCCTTACTCACTTTTGCATAAAATAGTTAAAGTATAAACTTTTGCTTTTTTTGGCTTTTATTCGTGGGATGATGTTATTTGAGGGTGAAATAGTAAATCGAAAGCAAAACACACTTACTATTCATTTTCACATCTTTGTAGCCTAACTTGTGGAATTCCTTATTCATTATTGCTTAATTGGTTACTCGTGCTAGCTTCCATTTTAGTTTGCTTTTGTTGATATGATCATGTTATCCAAGGTTTAAATGGCTATTCTAATAAAAAAAAACCCATATCCTTCGTTTTCACATCTTTGTGAGGTAACTCGTGAAATTCCTTGCTCACTTTTCTGTGATGGTTTTTCATGCAAAACTTCCACCTTCTTGCCCTTTTATTGATGCCATGATGTTATCTAAGGCATAAAGAGCAATTCTAATGCAATAACACATACGCTTTGTTTTCATGCCATTGTGGGGTAACTCATACAATTCCTTATTCACTTTTGCATAAAATAGTTTAAGTATAAACTTTTGCTTTCTTTTGCTTTTATTCTTGGGATGGTGTTATATGAGGGTGAAATAGTAAATCTAAAGCAAAACACACTTATTCTTCATTTTCACATCTTTGTAGTGTAACTTGTGGAATTCCTTACTCAATATTGCTTAAATGGTTACATGTGCTAGCTTCCATTTTTTTTTCTTTAATTGATGTGATAATGTTATCCTAGGTTTAAATGGCTATTCTAATTAAAGAAACACATACACTTCATTTTCTCATTTTTTTGAGGTAACTCGTGAAATTTCTCACTCACTTTTATGTGATGGTTTCTTATGCAAACTTCCACTTTCCTTTATTTTTATTGATGCCTTTATGTTATTTACGACTCAAATAACAATTCTAATGAAAAAAACATTTGCACTTCATTTTCACATCTTTTTGGGGTAACTAGTGCAATTCCTTGCTCACATTTGCATAAATAGTTAAACATATAAACTTTTGCTTTCTTTTGCTTTTATTGAGGGGATGATGTTATTTGAGGGTTTTATTGTAAATCAAAAGCAAAAAACACTTACTCATCATTTTCACATCTTTGTAGGGTAGCTTGTGTAATTCCTTACTCACTATTGCTTTAATGGTTACTTGTGCTAGCTCCCATTGTATTTTGCTTTTTTTGTACTAGCTCTCATTGTGTTTTGCTTTTGTTGATGTGATAATGTTATCCTAGGTTTCAATGGCTATTCTAATAAAAAAATACATACACTTCATTTTCACATCTTTGTGAGGTACATTGTGATCTTCTTTACTCACTTTTGTGTAATGGCTTCTCATGTAAGCTTCAACCTTTTTTCTATTTTATTGATGCCATGAAGTTATTTAAGGCTTAAATAGCAATTATAATGCAAAAAACACATACACCTCATTTTCACGTTTTGGTGGGTTAACTCATGCAATTCCTTACTCACTTTTGCATAAAATAGTTAAAGTATAAACTTTTGCTTTCTTTGGCTTTTTATTCATGGGATGATGTTATTTGGGGGGTGAATTAGTAAATATAAAGAAAAACACACTTACTCTTCATTTTCACGTTTTGCAGTGTAACTTGTGGAATTCCTTACTCATTATTGCTTAAATGGTTACTCATGCTAGCTTCCATTTTATTTTGATTTTGTTGATGTGATAATGTTATCCTAGTTTTAAATGGCTATTCTAATAAAAAGAAAAAAAACATACACTTCATTTTCATATCTTAGTGACTTACCTCACGATCTTCCTTGTTAACTTTTGTGTAATGGTTTCTTGTGTAAGCTTCCACTTTATTTCACTATTGTTGGTGCCATGATGTTATCTGAGGCTTAAATAGCAATTATAATGCAAAAAACACATACTCTTCATTTTCACATATTATCGAGGAACTCGTTACTCACTTTTAAATAAACAGTTCCCACATGCATAATTTATCATTCTTTTTCTTTTATCGACGGGATAATGTTATCTGATGGTTAAGTTATAAATCTAAAGCAAAAAAAAAAAAACACTTATTGTAACATCTTTATCCCTATTTATTGGCATTATCACATGTATATATATTCATTACACAAATGATATGAAATCTCACATGAACATATGCACAAGATAAATAATCATTCTGACATGTGAATTGTAAAAACACGACAATGACAATTGCACCGTTGCAATTGGGATGCTTAAACATATATGCATGTTTGCATAGTTATATGACAAATTATTTCATGTTGTGTGCTTATTATAGCATCATAAATAATGGTGTTTGAGAGCTCATCTAAAAGTATAAGGAGCATCTAGGAATTAGGAGATGGATGGAAGTGCTTAAGGAGTGAAGAA
>CATIWR010260732.1:0-25402 GCA_949677035.1 Omphalea diandra | reverse complement strand
TTTTTAAATTTTTATGTCTATTTATTATATATATATATATATATATATATATATATATATATATATATATATATATATATATATATATATATATATATATATTGTGAATAGGAAACGACGGATTAGCGGCCAGTTGTATTTGTACAATCCGCCGAATTCGTGGCCCAGAACAATAGAGAAGAGCCACGCGGAGTGACTGGACATGGAAACGTCTGCGAACTGCGGGTGTGGCGTGATAATCAAAGATGCTCAATTTTTTTTTTTTTAGAATCTCAGGTAAATTAATTTTAGTAATAGTCATTTTGTATAATTTTATTTATTTTTGTGATTATAAAAAATAATAAATAAAATAGAAAATATAAGTTAGTGTTAAAATGATGTATTTTGTAAATAAATATGAAATACAGTACTAATATCATTATGTCATATTTAATTATTTTGATGAAAGTTATATGATTACTAAAAATAAATTGATTGACCTAAATATAAAAATAAAGATAAATATAAAATTATATACTGAATTAAAAAAAAAAAAATCCAAATACCTTCTTAGACATGACAAAACTATAAATGATACACTATCA
The DNA here is from genome assembly GCA_949677035.1 of Omphalea diandra. Taxonomy (NCBI): domain Eukaryota; kingdom Viridiplantae; phylum Streptophyta; class Magnoliopsida; order Malpighiales; family Euphorbiaceae; genus Omphalea; species Omphalea diandra. Next base: position 24,818 of record CATIWR010260732.1, on the reverse strand, counting down.
GCATTGTTTTAGTAAGTGCTATCTATAATGCATTAGACCTCATTTTGTTTAAATAATATCTATCTATTACATAATTACTTGCAAAATATGGCATTTTAGTTTGGAAGTAGTTTCCCCAAAAATTTTAGGAAGTTGGTTATTATAAAGTTGTTCTTTTTTGTTCATTTAATAAATTTACTTCCATTTTTTTATTCATTTACCAACTTTAGGAATTCTTAATATTCTAAATGAAATTTAATATAATTTTTAATATTTTCATTGTGAATTTCAGTTCATTTTCTTTTAAATAAGTTTTTTTTTTTTTTTTGGTATTGAAGAAGTCGGGTAAATAAAAATATCATTCCTTTTTAAGTGGTCCTTTTATTTTTAGTTTGTAAAAAATGTAAAAGATGTACTTGATTAATTTAACATTTTATTCCAAAAAAAGAGTTGGTAGTTGATAGTTCTAGTTTTCAAAAAGTATGCATTTTGTTATATTTCATTAATATATTATATTTTTATAAATAAAATGATAGATGTATCACTGATTTTTATATTAACTCTAGTATAGTGTTTATTTTAATATTATTTTTATTTAATTTATTAATTATTTAAATTTTATTACATTACTTATGCCTAATATATTATTTAGTTTTTTAATGAATCACTATTATATCTATCATTACTATTTAATATATATATATATATATATATATATATATATATATATATATAGAACCAAAGCAAACATGTGATGTGACAAACTTTCTCAATTTAATTTTGTATATGTTGATGTGACAAAATTTGATTAACTTTCTTAGTGAAAAATTATTTTATCAATTAAATTTCTCTAGCACATGTTTTATCATTTTCTTTGTTTTATTATCTTCTCCTAAAACCTCTATAATTATCAAAAATTTAAAAATATATTGATTCACATTATAATTATATCTCTTTAGTAATCTCAAACTATATATAATTCACATATGTATCAGAATAACAGATAGACATTTAAAAAGTTAATATGATATTTAAAATAATAAATAATATGTCAAAATTTATGGTGTCAAATGTATTGTTGATATTAAACTTTTTACTCTATATTATTTAATAATTATAATAAATAACAATATTACTTAAAAATTATATAATTATATTTTAGAATTTTAAACATCAAAATTAATTTCAAATTGCATAAAATGCGAAATACCGACTAATTGACAATAGATTCCGACTAGTTGACTATACACACAGAGGGACTTACGTACAAGTAGAATGACTGAAACCCTTTTTGCGCAAGTGGAGGTTGCTAATACCGAAGGAACTTGTTCCTTTGAAGAAAAAAAAGGGGGGGTCATAGAACTTTTTGATGGTATGGTGGTCCTTTCCATTAGCCACACTCAATCTTATTTCACGTTGTTTACTATATAATCCAAAGCTAAAGTTAGAAAAAGGCACAATTCACTGTCATTTTCAAGCAAAGCAATTAAGCATTAGGTTCATGCATTTGTATATGGTTATTTTCTGCACTAAAATCCTTTACACTTATTTGTGTGAGTGGTTGAGATTCTAAACTTTATATATCAAATAAAAATTTAAAAGTGAAAACTATTCATTTATGTCATTTTCATGTAGTGACATTTTTAAAGGGATATAGAATAGATGCTTAATTATAATATCGCCTCACCTCAACCATTAAACTAATATATAATGATGATATATTTTACTCATTAACAATATAAGAATTTTGATTCTCCAAAAAAACAATATAACAATTTTGTAAATAATATCCATTATGATTCAATACTTTTACTTGTGGCATAATTCTCCATGGCCCCATTTCTTTTAAATCATAAAATAGTTGGTTTTGTTAACTTATTATTATGTCGGTAGAAAGTGTTTATGTCCATTGGATTCGATGTCGATATTGAGTTAGTATTCAATTTTAAATTATTACACCTTTTTTTATTAGGTTAATACTAAGTGGCAGCATGTGTTAATTGCTGTGTGATTGAAGATATATGAAATTGACCGGCATAATGAAAATTTGAAATATCTAGGGCTGCTTTGCAGCGCTCTCAATTCAATCGAAGTGAGGGGTGAACTAAACAGGGAAATTGAAAGCAATTGCCAATTGCACCCTTCAAAAGACTTGAAAATTCTGGTATACCAATGTACCTATTCTTACATGCAAACCTCAATTGATTTTCACCCTCTTTCACGCTTCTGATATATTCTTCTACTGCTATTCATGAGGAAAATACTCGTCTTGATAGAAGTGATTTTCTTGGGATTTTTACAAGATAAAAGAAAGTTGTTGTCCTAATTTCAAATGCGTAAAATAGAGATTTTTTTTTCTAATAAAAAAATAAAATAAGATAAATTGTACTGAATTAAGCAATTCAGAAAATCACTATTGATATTGGAAAAACATAGAAAAATATAAAATTGGTATTGGCAATAGCACTGCATAATTTTCAAATGACATTAAATTTTTATTTTATTATTTTAACAATAAGAAAACTGTTGGAATTTTTCTTTTAGATTATTCAACATTTCTATACTCTTTTGAGTATAGATTAATTCAAATTTAAACTGGATAGGACTATAAAAATAATAAAATTCTTTCTACTGAATTTTAATATAGTTGCATACCCAAAACTCAGTTTGAATTGAAAATTTATTTACAAAATTCAGAGTATCGAATCCAATCTAATCCATGATTTAATGGCGGATAATGAGTAGCATGTACATGACATCCATTTGTTTATGCTTGAAATTGCAGCTCAATGGCGAAGGCAAAAACATGATAGGAACAAAAGTGTGTCAGTGCATTTGTTAATAACAATAAAAAGTGTTAGATATCTTTTTTTTATTATTTTTTTTTTTATCTTTTTCTTATTTATTTTCATTTCACTCCTCAAAATGACATGATTTAAAATATAAATTTCTCATATAGTTGAAGAATATAATAATAATATCATTTAAATTATATCATACGTTACTATAATAATAAAAAAAAAAAGATAAAGAAAATGTATCTAGCACTACTAGTAACAATAACACAAACATCTTTCACCTCATTCATTTTCTTTCTTTTTTTAAACTTTTATTTATTTGATTTTTTTTTTTTGAGAAGTTATTTATTTGACTTTGTCTTCTTTTAACTAAAACAAAATGAATTTTTCTCCTCATCTATGCCATGTGCAATGTTTTGCTTTCCTACTACACTCAAAATTTTAAATCAAGTGTATTCGATTTTTGACTAAAATTTATTTTCTTTCATTTCATATATATAAATGTATTTTTAAAATTTTTTTCTGCAGTTGATGAAGATAATGATCTCCTACATCAAATTAATGATATAATTGATCAAAATACTGAGAGTTATGAAACTTATGAAACTCTCTTTTATGTGAAAACACTATTCCCTTTAAATATTTTGGAGTTATTGCTAGTATAATTTATTGGAGGAAAACTTTTTTCTCTTCATTTTCTTTATTTTCTTAGTAAAGTGGATTATTTTATTTTATTCGTTAATTATTTTATTTTATGTCTCTTTTTTGAGAGTTCCATTTTTAAATGTGTTATTTTATCTCTTTTGATAAAAGTTTTTGTCTTCTTTTTTTTGAAGTTTTAATAGTTTGAGATTCGTTATTTAATAATATATGATGATATATTATTGGACATTGTTTCTCAAATTTTAACATACTAAATGAATTTTAGTCCATATTACACTATAACATCATATTTGATGAGATATCCACAATTAGTAAAAACGTAGAGTTATCAAAAAAATTTACAGTGAAAATAAAATAAAGATTTCAGAGTTGAGTCAATATGTAGTTATTAATAGTGTTGAAAATCAATTTCATATTAGTACTCTAAATAATCATAAAATTAATTTTTTTATGTCGTGTGACTATTTACAAATGAAAATATCTTCTGTTATTCTAAAAAAAAATATAATTGACCAAAAAATTTTGAAATTTTTTTTCACATGATGAATAGAACAATCAACCCTTGCAAGCATTTTGGATGCTTATGTTTAAATTGTTTAATTTTTCATAATTTTGACATATTAGTGATGTTATCAAAATGGGGTGTTTTTCGATCCTTAATTTTGAATCTCTATAAACTTTTCTTCTACGAAATTATATAGGGAGAATTGAATAGTATATAGAATAAAATATAAATGGTTTGCATTGTTAAATTGGTCCAACACGTAATGATGAGCTCCCCAATTTGATGGTGATCGTCATTAATTTGTACACTGTTTTTATGTATCTTAGTGTTATGTTATATGGTAATAGCATATATAGTTTTAGATTAGATGAGCAATCATCTCTAGATTTCATCGTATTTTCACTAATATTGTATAAGTAATACAGCCATGGATGGAATATATAGCCACATCCATTATCCAACAAACCATGAGTGTTAGAAATGACTCAAAAACAAATAATAGCATGTAGTCACATGGTTGGTTTAATTAGTCGCCTACATATGTTTTCAAACCATGGTTGCCTGCTTTCTATGCTTATCAGTGGTCGAGGTTTGTTGTTTTTTATGTGCTAAATTTTCTGCTTGTGCGTTGAGGTTGCTTCAAGTCTTGTTCTTTCCTCCTTTTAGGCTTTATTGGATACTTGGTGCCTTTTGTTTTCAATCTCTCTTCAAGTTTTCTCACTTAGCAGATTGTCTCTCGGTTGATTTGTGAGAGGTTTGTTTTGAAAAATTTTTATTCGAGTCAAAATTAAAATAGATTTGAAATTAGTTAATTTAAGATTTACTTGATTTACAAATTAATTTGATTGAATCAACTTTGATTCTACCTATAGGTCAATTAGATTGATTTAATTTAAACTATTTAAAATAACTAAAATTTATTTAAAAATAAAAATAATATCTTTTATTTTGAAAAAATAAATTTAAGTGTGATTCAATCCAAAATAATTAAAAAAAAATTTACATCTCGATTTATAATCCATCTCACAATCCAAAATAATTGAACCTGCAACTAAAAGTGATTTAGCTCAAACTCATCCAAAAAATATATGACTCAAAATTGATTTAATCCAACTTCATCGAACCTAAGTTATTTACCACACGATCTAATGCTTATGTTGAGTTTCTACCGATTTTATCTTACTAATCAAGGTGTTTTGCTTATATAAAATTCTGAAATGAGGAAATCAAAAATATTTTATAGCCTCTTCACGACTTATCATCTCCTCTTACTAGTTTTCCACCAACAAAAGAGGAATTTCATGAAACACGAGAAAAATTTTTGAAAAATCTCATTTTTATTTACATAATTGTAATGGTATTAGATTACAATATAGTGATCTGTTTATATATATATTAATTTTGCGAGATAATGTTTCAGATTTATAGAGCGGTCTCTAAATATGATATTGATATGAGCAGAAGGAAATGGACAGGCCAGAAAACCAGATTTGGAAGGAAGCTCAGATATGCAGAAATAAATTTGTTTGGCCCACAAGTTGGTTGCTTCCTTTCTAAATAAATCTATGGTCAATATCCTAATAAATAAGCATGTATTCGCAGTTATATAATAAAAGGTACAACATTCAGCATTATCTATTGCTCGTCCATATGGGTACAGTGACCACTAGTGAGGTTAAATTGAGTTTTTGCATTGCTAATTAACTCAACAGCTCAAAGGATTAGAATATAATTGGCAGGTAAACATTTGTGAGTTTCTTACTTTTGATGTTCATATGGAATCTCAAATCATTTTTAAAAATAATATCACTATTTTAAGCCAACCAAAAAAATCAGTATCTTTACACCAAAAGAAAATATTAATTATTTTTAATAATAATTATAAATAAATATTTTATGTATCATTATATTATATTAGTCATTAGATGTATGATAATGAGGTAACCACAAACATCCGCACGTAAATAAAAGTTTTCATATTTTCTTTCTTTTAAAAAAAAAAAATCTTTTTTTTGAGCTAATGTCACAAACTTTCCCAACAGTAAATTTCCTTTTTTTTTTTTTATCGATCTTCATTATTTTATTTAATAATAGATGATTTTATCATATTTTATTATTTTTTATTTATTTTCTCCCATTATTGAAAATTTTATCCTTTTAGGCTATTTTGTTATTTCTTTTATTCATAGTTTTGTGAATTATTTATAAATGAGAGCCTTTACAATTTGAGATTAGTTAATTTGTCTCTCAAATTTTATTTAAGATACTTAAAGTAAAGTGAAGATTTCTATTATTAATAAAGATATGTAATTATTGAATAAATTTTATAGTGAAACTGATGTTATAATTTTAAAATTGAGTCAATATGCAGTCATTAAATTTAAAGGATTATTTATTTCATAGACGCTATATAAAATATTATGGACGAAAATGTCTATTATTCTAAAAAAATATCCAAATAATCCAATTGATAAGTGAGTTAATAATAAGTAATTTATTTATAAAATTGGAAATGCTTTGCTCCAAATAATCTCAGTTTTTGGTGATTGGGACTATTGCTAGAACATTTTACTGATGGCAATAACTTTCATTCATTTTTTTAATTTTTTAAATAAAGTGAGTATATTTATCCTTCATTTTATTGATATTTATTAATTTTAATTTTCATTATTGAGAACTTTCATGCTGAAATTGTTGTTTTACTACTGGTGATAATTTTGTTTTGAAATTGATTATTTAATAATTTGATGATGATATATTATTAGTTGTTGTCTCTCAACTCTAATAAGACTTATCATATGAATTTTAATCCATTATACTATAATATTATATCAGATAACAATCTTCATATAATTGATAAAAATGCAGAGTAATAAAAAAAAGATACATAATGAAAATAATATCATAATTTTTAATATTTTAAAAATTAAGTCAGACTAGTTTATTCAATCGATAAAATTGAAAATTAAATTATCGATTCAATTTAATCTATATCAATTTTTATTATTATTTATTTTTAATTATTATAATATACCTATATATTTTTAATATATGTTTTAATTTTTAAAGCTATTTTAATAATATTTTTTTAATTGTATTTATGATTGTACCAGTTAACTCAATTCTGTTAATCAATCAAATTAATTGAATTAAAAACTAATTAGTTGAGAAACTTACTAATCAATTTGATTTGAAAGAAATTAATAATTTTAAAACTAATGTCATTATTACTTGTCTTGAAAATTAAGTTCAAATATCAACAGATTGTGACTGAGTTAGTAACACAGATTGAGATTGTGAAAGAGCCTCAGATTTAATGCCCATTATACACATCCTTTGAAAAAGGTAATAAGACTTAATTATGACCACACCTCAAATTCAAATTAGTTTTATAGCTACGTAAGTATGGAGATTCGGAGTGGTATAACAAAAAAAAAATCCAAAGGTTAATAATTCTTAATATATATATATATATATATATATATATATGGCATTAAATGATATCCATTATTTGTTTTTTTCATTGATATGGTTGATAAGACTCAAATTTTAAGATCCAACTATAAAATTGTTTTTATTTTTCACCCCGGCCCTTTGCTAATTAAACTCCTAAATTCTAACTTTACTGTGGATGCATGGTTTTACTTTTACCAAAATAGAAAACGCCGAAAGGTAAATTTTGTATATATTGGCATGATATCAATATTAATAGAAAAAGAAAAAAAAAATAAGAAGAAATTAATGAGACTACACTAGTTAAGTGCTGGATTGCAATATTTTTAGGTAGAGTTAGAGTAATTGCTTCAACCACCTTAGAACTTAAGACTCTTACTCTCTTCTTTCTTTATATATATATATATTCAAATCCCACACAGTTGAAACTTGGCGAATAACTTGCTTAGTGGTAACAGGTGAGATCATAGGCTGGACCCAATTCTTGTAACCAGTCCTCACATATACAGCAATCGTGAAGTTGTTTTCAAGTCCTAAATGATTAATGAGATATGATTACGACAAGAGAGCTTTTATAATATTGTTTTAGAAATGTAATAATGGCTAATCAAATAATGAAATCGGTGGAACCAAAACTGGGTCCATTCTCTATTATATGTTCAGCAACAAACTGCAATGAATCTTTCTTTACCTTTATTAGCCCTCATGTCAATCCAACATGTCAAAACAATTTCTTCTTTTCTAATACTAAAAAACTAAATGAATAAATAAATGTAATATATTTTCAGAGCTTTATCATTTGATTTTTTTTTTCACTATACATTATAAGATTACTACTTAACCAAAGTTACTATTTCATATTATATATGCATGTTTTTACAATGTTATTTAAAATGAGCCTTTTGATTATTATTATGCGGTTATTTGATTTGTAAAATTCTTCACTCTTTATTTTGTAAAGAAGGGTTTAATAATTTTACAGCATTTATAATTAAGTATACTAATAAATAAAATTATAATGAAATCTTACGCAATGATATGAATAACGAAATCAAATGATGTTAACTTTAATCGATTTAACTGAAGTGAATTACTGATATTCACCTCAATAAGTGAACATGCAACGAGGTGCAAATTATTAGACTAATGGCAGTCCAATAAGTTGCATTATATATATATATATATATATATGATTTAATCCTAAATCAGATAATAAATGTGGTCTGCTTTATAACATCGCGACCAAAGAAAATTTGAGGTGAAGCAGCTGCCTCCTCTCATGCCTTAATCAGAGAACAATTACAAAAAAAAAAAAACTTTGAGCATAAAAAGAGTGACAAAAGAAGTTGTGAAAAAGTGATTGTACAAAATCTCAAATATCTCTCACGTGCACGTCATATGTGCATGGGCAACAACTCCTAATGGTAGGGACATTTTGGTCAATTCATCACCAACTCTCCAAGCAACTTGACTGCATAATTTTATCGTAATAATAATAAGGTCCAATGAACAGCATGTTTTTTTTTTTGGGCATAAACAAGGAATTATTATAAAATTATAGTTTATGAGTAACGTACTTTATGCATTTTGTTCAATTCAGGTACTTCAATCAATAGTCTAAATGAGAACATTTTGATTCTTTTGAATTAAATGTTGTTACAACAAGTGGGTAGTGCACTATTCACATATCAATAATTCAATAATTATGCTAATCTATGAGAGATGGCTCCATAATTAATTTTGAGCTTTCAAATTCATCATACTCTTCAAATTTTGGAAATTGATAATTCAAACGTGAAATCAGAAAATTAATCAGTTAATATCAACCTGAATGCAACATGATTTAAATTGTTAAAAAATATTTTTACTTAAAAATTAAAATTATGACTGATTTAGTTTGATTTACTTGAAAAAAGATAACACTTATGGCATATTTAGTACACCAAGCAATGAAAATAAAATAGAATTTCAAGTTTATTTTTATATTTGATATTATAATTCAGTTCAAAAATTTAGGAATAAAATTTGAAAAACTTAAACTATCTCACTATTCTTCTTACATATGAATATATCCTAAAATACTTTTTTTATAATAAAATTCTATTTCTCATTTCTTAATATAACTAAGCATGCCATTAAAATAATTTAAATGTGAATTCACTCTAACTTTTACTTTTTAAAATAACTTGATTTAGAGATGTCCAACTTCTAATTTAATTGCTAAATTATGAGGAAAAAAAACTTTTCCTTATAATAATAGTATGATAATATTACTATCACATAATTAATCCCTAACAAATATTCATCAAATAACATCATATAATAATAATGTAATATGGGCTATATCTCCCCTAATTGAATGGTTATTTTCTGCTGCCAAAACAAATAAAGAAAAAAAAAATCATGTGTGATCTAAGCTCAAAGTAACATTTTAGTGGATCACTGATTGAGCCCGTTCAAATTGGTCGCAACATAATACAATAGCTCCCCACATTCCCACAAGTGGACACTTTAGAGGTCTTAAAGCTACATTTATTGATTGCTACCATTCGATCTGATTACCCCACTCGATCAAAGATTGGAAGATTCCACGATTTGACCATGTAGGGCCTTTTTCATGATACACGTGATTGCATATATACAATCCTAATCCCCACATCGCATAAATACTCCAATGGCCAAAGATAGCTTTCAAAATGTGACTCATGGACTGGCCCTACATTTCTTTCAACATCACAGATGAAAAAGTTTGAGTGGCTAAGATGATAGATCAGCTCCTAATGGATTGTTCCTATGGTGTGAAATAATTACACATAAAAAAATTCGCCTGTTCATGAAAGAAATCTTTCATCAAAGTTCAGTGAAAACGATGGGCTTGCTTAAAGAACAAGTTAGCATATTAATAAATAGATTCGCATTTCGACCAAAAATAATAATAATAATAATAATAAAGAGATTCGCATCCGTCCCCACTATTTCTTTCTCTCTCTCTCTCTCTCTCTCTCTCTCTCTCTCTCTCTCTCTATATATATATATATATATATATATATATATATATATATATATATTAAAGGCCCTATAATATGAATTACACAATTAAAAATAATTCTTTCTTTTTAATTTTTATCATGAAATTGAGGTTCTCACTATATATTAAATATTGATGAAAGAGAAATCCAACATAAAACTCTCCAGTCCTTCCACATCTAAAAAATATGAGGAAATTAATCAATCTAGACTTGAGCTTAAGTCTTTTTTAATTAGTAAAAGACAGAAAATATGTATTAGAGTTGCATTATACTCAAAATTTTTATTTGAATTAGTTATGCATAAATTTTGATTTAGTAGTTTCAATTATGTTTAAAGTCAAAATCATAATTTATTAAATTATATTTATACTAAATTGGATTTTTTTTTTGTTAATATACTCAAACTCAAAATTAATTTTAGATCATAATTAATATAATATTTTAGTTTTTAACTCAATTTATTTTAATGTTTATTAAATAAAAATTATTTATATGGTAAATTATTTGTTGTATTTTAAAATATAAAAATTTATTTTTATATGTTTAAACCATAAAATTAAGATGATAAAATAAAAAAAAAATCCTTAAACTTTTTTCTGGCAAGAATTTTTTTTTCAAGAATATTCATATTCAATATTATACAATTGAATTTTTATTTTTTATATATTTTATTTTAAAAGAATGAAATAAGTTTTTATTACTTAAAAATATGAAAATTAATTTTTATGAAGTTTTTAAAGAGAGATCCTAATATTTAATTTCTGAATTCAAAATGTAGAATTATTTTTGTCGTGTAAAAATATAAATAAATTTTAATAGTTTTAGTAAAATTTGATTATACTAATCTTAAAAAAAAAAAAGGCAATTTAGTACAAATGTATATTTTACTAAATTTTGATGCTGACTTTAAATACACTTGAAAATATTGTAGCAAAATTTAGGTATAATTGATTAAAAAAAAACTTTGGAAATAATTACACATTTGAGTTTTTGAATTATTAAATCATAAAATCTGGAACAGTTCAAAATAACGGTAATACATGCAATGAGTTATTTCTTTTTATCCTTTTAACGACAGCAAGAGAAGTTCACTGACCGTACATGAGAAAATATATAGCTATTTAAATTTATCGATAAGGATTAAACAAAAGTTAGACCCACCAAGCATGTTTAGCACCATTCCATTTAATATTTGTTTCAAAATCTAGAAATAAAAAAAAAAGAAAAAAAAAATTGATTTGAATTTCGTTAAGATTGGTCATTAATATATTATTATCAAATAGTAAATTTTAAATTTTAATAGTTGGAGCATTCCTAAAAAACAAATTAATGTTTTTAAAATATTAATTTTCATTCAATATATGTGGTCCACTACATTGTGCAATAATCTAAAAGAATAAAAATCACTCATTTTCTGTTTAGTTAAATTTTTAGGTTAATAACACTTATGAATAATAAATATTTTTAAATATATTAAATTAATATGTTCAAAAAATTAGTTAGATATCAATATATTATAAAAATAATAAAATTTAAATATTTTTAACGTCCAATAAAAGTAATCATTTTGATAAAAAGAGCTGGTCCTTCCTTGGGATGTAAAAGAAGAAGGAAAATAATGTAAAAGTTGGCCTTCTGCAAACAATAATGTTGGAATTATATTATAATTATAATTATTCCAACAATGAGGGTATGAGAGGAGATCATACATCCACGTCAAAGGGAGGACCAGTGCATGAAGGACTGAGTTTGGGCCATACGTTTGTTCATAGCTCTTCCATTTTTTGTGGATTAAATTTAATTTAATGTATAAGAAGAATGCTCCATGGATATGTGTTTGTTATTATCGAACTATCCCCTTGATCGATGTCACTACTGCTTGCACATATCTTATTTTCCAATTTAATATAATTAACAATTTAATACACTTAAAGATTTCTTAATTTTTTTTTATTAATTTTACTTTAATTAAATTTAAATTTGTAATTTTCCAGCTTATAAGTGATGGCAGCATCAATAAGATCATTTAATTTTTTTTTATAATAAATTAACAATTGATTGAATGCATACTTCTCATAATGTATATATTTTTTTTCATGTAAAATGTTGAGAAATATCTTTTGCTCAATCAACTTGTGCAATTATCATGAACACACTTCATACTCAAAACTAATATATTATTTTTTTTAGAATAATAGAAAATATTTTTATTAATAAATAGTTATACAACATCTAAAAAATAATAATCTTATAATCTAAAGTATCAATATGAAATCGATTTTTAACATTACTAATAACTACAATGGTTATATTTTCCCTATCAATATTTTTCAATGATTTTACATCTTTATCAATTATGAAAATTTCTACCAAATATGATACTATAATACCATGTAAACTAAAATTCATATAATATGTCAAAATAGATTTGAGAAACAATAATCAATAATATATCATCATATATTATTAAACAATTAATCCCAATCTACTAAATTTATCAAAAAATAGATAAAAACTCTTGCAAAAAAAAAAAAATAACAAAACTAATTAAAATAAAAACTCTAAAAAAAGAGACAAAACAAAATAAAAACTAACAAATAAATAAGAACAATTCATTTTATTAGAAAAATAAAGAAAAAGAAGAGAAAATGATTTTGTTGCTAGTATATTTAAAACACTAAAAGAGAAGAATTATTTTAAGAATTAGGGTCCGTTTGGGATAGCTGATAAATATAACTAATATCTGGTAGCGGTTGCTGATAGTTGTTTCTCAAAAAAGAGACAACAAAATAAAACTAACAAATAGATAAGAACAATCCATTTTATTAGAAAAAAATAAAGAAAAATGAGAGAAAATGGGTTTGTCGCATGTATACCTAAACACTAAAAGAGAAAATTTGTTTTAAGAATTAGGGTTTGTTTGGGATAACTGATAAATATAATTGATAGCTAGTAGCAATTGTTGATAACTGTTAGTTGACGGCTGTTAGTTGATAGCTAATAGCTGATAGCGGTTTAATGTTAAGTGTTTCGTAAATTTTATTTAGTTGTTGTTAATTTGTAAAATGACTAATAATGATATAATTTTAATATTTTATATATTGAATTAAATAAATAAATAACATAATAAATAATATATTTTGCACGTATGTTTATAATATATTATTTCAAATTTTAGGATATTATAATTATCATCTTATATTTATCAAATTTTAATAATTATTTTTTATTAATATTGATTATTATATGTTAATATATTTTTAGTAATTAAAATATTAAAAATATTCTATATATAATTTTTATAAGGTTTATGTATAATAATTTAAAATAATTTTATTTTATATAAATAATTACAAATAAAAATAAAAGAAATATAAAAAGACTATTTTTGTCTTTTATTAACTATTAAAAGTAGAGGTTGAAAAACAGTTCCAAACAGAAAAAGATTTCAACCATAGCTAATTGACATATTAATTAACTATCAACAACTATTTTAGATTTTTACTAAATACTATTTATCAGTTCATAAATGCTAATTAGCTATTAATTGCACTTATTAGTTATACCAAACACCCCATTTAATTTTACGGGTAAACCAAGCTCAAAATACAAAAGATTTACTAGGTCCAAAACATTGCATTGTGTGAACAGGAAAGTCTTTAAAATTATTAATTACGGTATTTTGTTTAAAAAAAAAACTGATATTTTATATGTATTGACTGAGTATAATTTGGATATATTGCCTAAATATGTATAGGGTAAGTATCATTTTGTTTTTTAGTTTGTGATCCACAAAATAACTCTTTATTAAATTAATAAAATCAGTAAAATCCAGGATTCCTAACTATTCCTAGTTGGCAACCATTTTCTAATTCCGACGGAAAAACTGAATTTTTTGAAGGACAATAAGCTTAGGGCGATTTGTCCCAGAAGAAGATAAAACGATTTTGTGTTTTGGGTCCCCTTTGCTAGAAAATAAAATTGGTGTGGTCAAATTCCTAGTTTTAGTAAATTTAAGGGAAGACCCATTATTATTTAAGAAGACCTTCAAAATAATTAATGAATCCCCCCGGAAACTTAGTTTTGTTATCAACATCAATCGTTATATTAGTGAGTCACAATTATTTGAAAAGTTCAACCCTTTTTCGGCACAAAGTAATGCCATTAATCAAATTACACCAAACCATTTGCTCCAACCACTTGTTTAATCTATCTTCTTTTACCTTCTTTCCTACATATATTGGGGTGCATATTATTTTCATATGCGTGCCAATTCAGCTGGAGGTCAACGGTTTAGTTTCTTCTAATCAAACCTCCTAACTTTCACCCTTCTAATTTTCAATGTTACTTTTGACTCTAAATTCTTTTTCAAAAATTTTTAATATATAACAAAGCTAATTTTCACTTTCATCATACTACTTTTTTTTTTTGCATCTGGTTAAAGATAGATCACCTTGATTTTGAATTAATTCTTTCTTTTTTCTGAAAAACTAAGTTCAATTTCTTTTTGCCTCAGAAAATAATTAATAAAACATTGAAATCCATCCGATCTAATCTATCCGTAATCTCTAACTTTTTATTTAAAAAATACAAATTTAATAAAATATATTTTTAAAAATTTTATAATACATAATGTAAATCAAATACACCGAACCTGTCTAAAAATTTTACATCTCTTTAGAATCATGTTAATAAATTACTAAACTGATCGTATAAATGAAGCTTAGATGTATCCAGAGAGGAAAAATCAAAGGGAATAAAATCAGAGCCATAAAAGCTCTATCATAAACTTACGTCACATTCAACTTGACTAGCTGCACCCATAAGTGCTATTCCTTTCCTCCTCTAATATGCAACTATCAAAAGCTGACCATGGAATCTACTGTCTGTTGATCAACGCTTTTCACCTCCCTACTTTTTCCAATCTACTTAAAGAGGAAAAATCCTGCGGCTATTAAAAGATTTCTTTTTCTTTTTTTAAGAAAAAAATTTTCAGACAGAACTACTGAGAAAAAGAAAATAATAAAGATTGTTGTTGCATTGAATCCTTCTAAACCTACCCAGCTACAATAGAAACTCATCAATTCTGCAAGAAATAGTGCATTCAATCAGTCACAAACCAGGCTAAAAATAATCTGGAAAAAGTTTCCCACCACACTACAACTTGAATGAGATATACAAGAAAAGAACCTGATGTTATCCTATCTGACTTCATGTCATGACATCTGCAACTGCAATCAAATTCTTTATCAGTGGGTAAACAGTACGAGCACCATTCCACTTTTTTGTAGAGATAACATTTAGCGATCAGATTTCATATGGGCGTAAAAGTTCATACCTTTTTGTGAAAAAAAATTAAGAGTTTTGGATCAATATATTTGAAATACTTAATAGCGATTTTATTCAAAGCTTCCAAAGAAACACTTTCTGCTGTAAAAAATGATCTTACAAGAAAGTAATTATATACATAAATTTTATCAGAAGCATATGAAAAAAATAATTATAATACATCAATTTTATCAAAAGTGTAAGCAGATAATAACAAACGACATTACGTTTTTCCTTTCGCCTAAAGTTATGTTTTTTAAATAAATATTTTCTTTTGTTTTTCTGACCATGGTTTTTTTTCTTAATACGCAATATATTCTCAAGTCAGCTTAATTTTATACCACTTCTTGAAAAACTTTAAAAGACCATTTTCAAATTATAAAATTACTTATTTTACTTTTAATATCAAGATATATATATATTTTTTAAGGGATTTCCCTCTATCCATACACAATAATGCACTTAATTAGTGCTTCAAATTTTTGATACAAGAACCCACTTAATAATCAGGAAATTAGAATTTTCTTTAAAAATGTTCAATTAAAATTAATTCACCCAATGCCCCTATTTTATGAAATAGAGAAATTTCAATTTTTTTCATTTTTTCGGAATCATGTCAAAATTTATCTAATATTATATTATATATATAGATTGTGTTCATTTTTTAAAAATAATATTTTTGTATTTATATTATTTTTTGTTTGTATCCTCGTATTTATATTAATGGAACATAATCTCTAACTAGTCTAATTAACAAAATATTAAGTTGAAAACAAAAAATTGAAACCGAAAACAACTTTTTTTTTAATGAAACAAATAACAACTTGCACCGAAGATAAAGAAAATTAAAGGTATGAAATTGGCTTGGGTCTCCATTAGAGGAAACCAATGGCTTAAATTAGAATATTTTTGGATTGAATTGATTTTGAGTCATATATTTTTTAGATAAATTTGAGTGGGGCTATTTTTTTAGAGAAATTAAATTATTAAATCAAGATATAAAAAAAATTCACTTCGTTTTTAGATTTTGAATTAGTTCATATTAAATCACTCATAATTTTGATTTTAAAATAAAAAATTATATTATTTTAATTTTTAAATAATTTAAGTCATATCATTCAAGTTAACTCATGGATCAAGTTGAAACAGTGTCAATTTGACTCACAAATCATATTAAAATCAGGTCAAATTTGACTAATAAATTTCAAAATGCTTCAAATTTATATCATTTCGAATGTCTCAAATTAGATTAGATTTAGATTGTTTTTCAAACAAATTCAAATTAAATTTCTAAATAGAGTGAAAACTATCACCTTTAGTTTTTATCATCCTCCTCTCTTGCTAATAATATTTTGGCTGGTATAACCAAAAAAAAAAAAAAACCCTTTCCTGCCTTAAGTGCATGTGCAATGCTGTGATTAAAGGAGCTCTTAGCAAAACCAAAAGATAAAATGTTTGTTAGAGCATCAGCAAGAAAAGCCCTAAAATGCCAAATATAATAAATAAAGGATTATAACTATGATTACTAGTGATGAAAAACAGGGTTTCACCTCCTTGTCGGAAAAGCTACTCCACACTATTTATTCATGCGCGTGGTGGCCCCCATTATTCTCTCCACCCCTTAAATATCCGCCTTCCGCCTTCCTCTCCCTTTCTCCCTCCCTCTCGTACTATATTTTGCAGCCGATGCCCTTCTTTTTCTAACCCATCCCCTAATTAAAGGACGGTCCTCGGATACTGACACTTGACAGCAAACACCTTTCCATTCATCATTCTAATACCACCCAACACAACAACAGCAGCAGCAAACTCTATTCCCTTCTTCACTCTCCCAAACCCTAATTTTCTACTTTTTGTTTTTGGTTTTGATTTTATATCGTAGATCCATGGAGGATGATGGAGATTTTAAAGGTGGCGGTAAGTTCGATGACTCCAACTGGAATCTCGGACCTTGCTCCGATAGTGTCAATTACTCTTTCACTAGCGATAGAGAAGGCAGCATACTGAGTGAGTTCGGATGGAATCTTCACACCGACGTGGACCGGATCGAACCCGAAGATAGGTCTGATTTGGCGGGAAATCTTCATGTTCAGAGACCGGAGACCGGCGGTAGTGCTGGTGGTGCATCGGGGACCGGTGGCGGCGGTGTGTCGACTTCGAATCCATCTGTGTCGTCGAGTTCAAGCGAGGATCCTCCTGACAAGTCTACGGGCTCGTCCTCCTCCGTCGGCAAACCACGTGAGATACCGTGAGTGCAAACCCAAAAAAAAAAAAAAAAGGAATGACTAGTATTGTAATTATCTCCAATTTCGAGGCGAAAATGATACACTTAGAATAAAATAATTGGCATAAAAATCTGGAAAAGAATCCAATTTGCTAGTCGTTTCTGTTTGGCGGAGAAGAAAAGGAGAGTGCAATTTGGGCTTCCGTACAGCCTAGAAACTGTCAAAAGATTTTCAGTTCATGCAAGTTGGGGGATTGTGGGGTGAGTTTCGTAATTTGAGGGAAATAATGGGGTAGATGAGAGAATATAGTGGAACAACAGGGCCTTTTTTATTTTTATCAAGGTAATAATAATTGAAGAGCCCTTGAACACCGCCGCTGTTGCGGCGGGAATGGCGTGCGCTACCTTTTCGACACCACTACAAATTCTAGAATCAATTTTTTAAAAAAATTATTTTTCACTTAGCGTTTCTGAATCAGCAACGAAGAATATAACGAAAAGAAATCATTTTTCTGCTCTTTTTTTTTTAAAAAAAAAAAATTAAACTGAAATAACGTAGAAAATTTTGGTAGTAGCAGATATTTATTCTCTCTTTTTTTTTTCTTGCTTTTTTTTTTAAAAAAAAATTATTTTCTATGATTGTGTTAAATTAATTTATTTATCGGATGCTTATTGTTTTATGTTATACATTCAATTCATCTCCTTTAAGGTAGTGCGTATAACATTATAATCATTTGGAATGCCGTGTGTCTGCAACTTGCACGACACTATGCCTCACCGTTTTCCCATTTGTTATTTTCATGTTGACATTTCTTTCCTCCTTGTTGCTGCTTTGTTTTCCATGATATATATACACACTCATGTGCAATAATTAAGCATCCATCTTGTGTTTTTTAGAGTCTTTCCATGCAACCCGATGCACTTTTAATCTTTGGTTCCAAAGTTCGTCATATTATACTAAATATCACACGTCTATATGCTTATTCTCTGAAAGAGGGGAAAATGGAATGTTTAAAGTCTCAATTTTGGCATGTTATATGTACCTGTATCTTTATATATTTCTTTCAATTGAAGGCAGCTTGCATTCCTTACTCTAAACTTGGCTTGCCTAATTAATGGTAACATAGTACTAAATGTTTGCATGTTATATATACATGTATGGCATGTAACGCCTTTTATGTTATTTTTGTTGTGATATCTTTTGGAGTCATAAATTAATAACCATTTTAAGCATATTTAGTATCAAAGAATTCATTCATTTCTGAATTATCAGTTTCTACCAACAACGGTAAATTCATTTCATTGATCTTCACCTTGAGATTTAAGTCGTAATTTTATTATTGATATATTTTAGTTAGGTTACGTTAGAAAGTTAACTTTTGAAATAATTTAATTTTTTATTTAAAGAAATAATTTGAAGAAAAAATTTAAAATTTGTCAATTTAAAATTTATTTCAAAAAATTTTATTAATGAAATTTTTTTTTTATTTTCTTTCGCGTGATTTATTCTAAACATAACTCACTTCTAAATTAGTTTAATGCTTTTCTTGACTTCTTAACTAGTGTCCGATTTATCAACTAACCTCATTTTGTATTCTTCTTTTGTTTTTATCCTAATCAGAGGGCCTTCTATGTTTTCCATATATATTTTCCTGTCATTCTCATTAATTTGTTAAAGATTATACATCCATGAGGTAACTCCCAAGGGATTGAAGCTTTAATTTTCACTTTCCATTTGAAAGTCATCAATTCTTTAATCTATATGGAAAACATTTATCTTATTAAGAGTTAGCATATTCATTGATTTCCCAATTGAAATATAATTTTGAAAGATATCTTAAACGTTAATTTACATTGGCATTTCTTTTGATTTTCAGAATTCTACTTTTATTTTGATAATTGTAGGTGAAATATTTTGTAGGAGAAAAGTTAGAAAGAAGGGTCAAAAGCGAATCCGCCAGCCCCGTGTTGCATTTATGACTAAGAGTGAAGTTGATCATCTTGAAGATGGTTACCGTTGGCGGAAATATGGACAAAAAGCAGTTAAGAATAGTCCATTTCCCAGGTTTGCAACTAATTTTTCTCGTCTGCATTCCTAGCTACTTCAGGTTCATTTATCTGTTGTAAAATAATATGCATGTCTAAAATTATATATATGTCTCTTCTGTTTGCTTTTGATTACGCTTAAAAATGGAGGTGATCTATGTGTTTTCTTTCAGTTATTGAATCACTTCCTCTTTTAACGCTCCTCTAAGGTTTCAAATCACATTTTATTTTTCATTTGCTCTATGTAATTCTTGAAATCAATATAATTTACTTTAAATAAAATTCAAATTCTTTTTTTTTTTTTTGTCCTCTAAAATTTTATTTCTCAATTTTGTTAGTAGCATGGGCTAACATTTTAGAATAACTACTAGAATTCCACGGAATACATTCTTTAATTAACTGCAAGGGCATAAAATTACAACAACATGGATGTCTTAAATTGGGTCCCTAATTAGTTGCATCAACTCTTTCACTTGTGCGGGTATTTGCAATAAACGAAGAGTTCCATTTAAAATATTATCAAGGCAGAATTTGTGATTGATAGAAAAATCACTACCAAGATGAATAATTTCTGAACATGTTGTACTTCATCTCAGGAGCTACTACCGTTGCACGAACAGCAAATGTACTGTGAAGAAGAGGGTTGAACGGTCTTCTGAAGATCCTACAATAGTGATTACCACATATGAA
The DNA here is from genome assembly GCA_949677035.1 of Omphalea diandra. Lineage (NCBI taxonomy): Eukaryota > Viridiplantae > Streptophyta > Magnoliopsida > Malpighiales > Euphorbiaceae > Omphalea > Omphalea diandra. The sequence continues at coordinate 4,103 of CATIWR010260732.1, read as the reverse complement.
GGCCAGCATTGTCATCATTCTATTGGTTTTTCCCGAGGTGGAATCATTAACCATGAAGCTACTTTTGTCAACCAGTTGACCTCTCCGGTATCACAGTTTTATTATCCTGAAATTCAAATATCTCGAGAAAATCCGCCAACAATTGCACAGTCACAAGTACCGATCCAAACGGGTGAACCCGATACAGTTCGAGAGCCGGCCCCCCAGCTTCAAGTAGATGAAGGACTTCTTGGGGATATTGTGCCTCCTGGAATGCGCAATAGATGAGATCATATAATAATGGTAAACATTACTACTACGCTTACCTAATTGGAATTAATAAATGTGATCCTCTAAGATGCATGTGCGTGTGTGTGAGCGGAAGAGAGAGATTCATTGTACGCTAGCCAACACTAAGTCAATGTCACTGCCATATGCTGAAATCTAGTTTTCCTCTATTACTAACTTAAGTTAAACTCCTGCACTTGGTTACATAAATTACAGCTCCATTTTTTAGTTTTCCACCCGTATTAGTAGAAAATATTACATTTTAAGATTTCACGCTTTGTTTTTTAATCTCTTTTCAGACGTGTGAGTGATGAGTATGTATGTTAAGTGTTTAGATAAAGCATGATCTTGTCACTTAAGTGCATCTTCTTGTTCTTCTAATTCTTCTAAATTGAACAACGAAGTCTTTTTATCATTGAAATAAAAACTGATTCTGCTTTGCACATCAAAATTTCAGACCAATGAAATTCATCTTATACTCTTATTAATGCACGGCTGAAGAAGTGAGTACCAAAACCTTATGAGAAGTTTCACGTTTGATGTTGGACTAAAGTGAATCTAAAATAGGGTAAAATTATGGTATTGAATAGTAATAATTTAATATCCGCATCGAACAGTAACGATTAATTATGTTGTAGTTTAAAATCTATAAAATTTAACTCATAATTAAATTTTTATACTAAATACTATATGTTAAATTTGAAATGTTGGTAGATGTAGTTTATTACATATAACATATAACTATAATATTTAAAATATAACTCGGCATATTAAATCATTTTTATAATTTTTATGACTAAAATCTTAATATATTCCAATAATTTTGATATTGATATCAAAAGTTTGCTATGTGGCATGATAGTAAAAGCCTCCAAAATAATGTACTTACTTTCAATTTTAGATAACCTATAATAGTGAATAGTGCTGCATATGATATTGTATTACGATATCATAATTAATATCTTTTTCAAGTAATTTGATAATAATTTTATTTAATGTATGATTATTTATCATTTTAAATAATTTTTATTTTTAATAAAATCATCATAAAATACGCATATTATTTAAAATTTTATACGACATCACTTCACATCACGGTTAAATTCAGCTCAATAATGGAGTCGCAAGAACTGTAGAAATTGATAAAATATGTACCAGTCTCTTAATGAGTTTAAGCACCTATATTTGTGGACAAATATTTTAATGCTACACTGTAACAGTAGGCCAGTGTTTAATTTGTTTGTTGTGTACCGTGTCCCATAATATTGCAGCCGTGCATATATAATTACCAACATGGTGTAGTTATATAAAATGACTGCAAACTCATCTGCTATTGTTGCTTAAGAGTTATTGCTTATAGTACCTTATTTTTATAACTGTCCACTTATCATTTTTTTTCATTGAATATTTTTAAAGAACTTTTGTGGAAACAATGTGGACATTAGAAGCAACTTGAAGAAAAATATCAACGATCATCTTCTAAAAGCTCTTTCAGTGCTTCAGACTTGATTATCTAGATATGCTTAGAATAGTTGTATAGCTGTTCTTATTTAACTTATAGATTAGTCGTGAAAGCATTATGCTTGAGTTTTGCCGTACTTCATTTAAGTAAACTTTTGTTGAAGCATATTTTATATCTCACCTATTCGTTCTTTTGAAAGATTGTAGAATTTAGGCATATCACAGAAACTCTAGCCGCATCTCTTGATAGAATAATTAAATGGTTATTTTTATTGAGCTTGTAAATTAGTGGTGATAGATAGCATAATTGATTCTCGAGTTTTCTCTGTACTTCATTTAAAAGTTGAAGAATATTTATATCTCGCCTATTCTTTGTTTCTGTTGAAAGATTTCTAGTCATATCAAAGACATTGTAGGCAATTCTCTTGAAGCATTCTCAAAATGACATGATACATCATTATCCTAGGTGATCATTACTGTCAATGGCATAAGATTTGAGTTTGTGTAGCAAAGTCTTGTGAAATGTGCTTGCTTGACAATAGAATATATAACCTTTGAAAACTGGACAGGATTGACGGATTGGATTGATTAAATTAGAAATAAACCTAAGGATTAGTTTCATTAGATTTAGACTAGCTTGTCGAAATATTTTTTATTTTTGAATTATACACTTAGAAAACTTCTAGAATAGTAATTTCTAAAATTTTTAAAGTTTTTGATAGAGTCAAACTGATTGAACTAATAAATCAATCAACAGATTAATTCACTAAAAGACATGGTTTTAAAATCACTGAATATAACCGTTGTGACTCACCCATCTGGTTACCTTCTTCCTATATAGCAATGGTTATACGAAATGTTTAAGTTAATTAGGTGTTATATTTTTTTCTTAAATTTTAAGCTATTAGGTACTATAGAATTTTTTTTTTCTATTTTAATTTTCGGTAAGCTAAGCCTAACCCTTTTCAGTGTATACAGGCTATATATCAGTATGTATGCATTAAAGATGTACGTATAAATGCAGAGAACTCGTGTTTAGCTTATTGTGGAGGTCGATTGCTGATGATGAGATCCGGAAAACGCCACTCTTCTAGCTCAAAGTAAGTGCTCTGGAAAACTATATCCTTCATATATCATTAAGAATAATTGTATCTCTCACACTCATCCATTCATATGTATGTAACAGGTATAGCTTCCAAATTGATGCGCTCTTATACTCAGCGATAACTATAATTTGATGACATTTTGATGATGAGTTTTTGCTGCGTATGTGTAAATATTTTGAAAAGTAGCTTCCACTGCTGCAACTGCAACTTGCAAGTATGCATGGCTGTCCTCCTTCTCATAGCTAAATCAGAAGTAAATTTTTCATTATTAGAGTCATTAATTAGGTCCATTTTAACTTACTAAAACAACCTTTTTGATTTTGATTTTTTTTAAAAAAAATCTTAGATATGCCGTTTTTACGGCTATTACGTGGGGAGGTACGTGACAGAAAACTGCACTCATGAATTATTGAGTCGTAATGGTGTTGTTAAAGAAAGGACGGAAAGGAAAGTAGGAATTGGGCCACTTATTATTGGTGGTGGTGGTTCAGTTGCGTGAATTTCGATGTTGCTTGAGAGTCAGGCGACAGTGCTTTTTCACTCTCCAGACCTTTTCTTTCCTTTCTCTGGCCTTTCATTTCAGATGGTACTCTTTTTACCTTTCACGCTGCCCGTTATCTGACCGTTTCTTGAAAGGTTTTTTTTAAAAAGCATTTGTTTATTTTTTTTGTCTTCCAATTTTCTTCTGATATAATAGTCCCTAGTCATGGGATTTGAATGCTTCTAATCGCCGTGAGTGGAACAGGTAGTTAAATGTGAAATTCTAAGCATGAAGAATTTAAGCTCAATTTTGTTTTATTATAAAGACTTGAACGCTCTAATAGGCACTTCTTAAAATTCGTATTAAAGCGAAATTTAATATTGGATTATCAAATTAATTTTTTTAAATTTTAATCACTTGATGGTCAAATTTTGTTAAGTGAAATTCTCATTAAAAAAATGTTTTCTATTTATTATTTTCACGAGAGAATTAATTTTTTTGCCTCTTACACTTTGGTTGGTATCAATTTACATTTGAAATATGTGTAAAAAAATTTATCTTGTATTTCACTTTTTCTAAAATGTCCACGCGGGGCGGGGGGGGGGGGGGGGGGGGGGGGGGGGGGGGGGGGGGGGGGGGGGGGGGGGGGGGGCAGCGGGGGTGGGTTGTTGTTGTTTGTTTCAGGATAAATTTATTATATTTTCTCAATATATTTTAAAAATACAGAGTATTTTTGTCTTAAATATAATATGTCTTTAACTCGAATCAACTTGATTTACAACTTAAAA